>JAJHUR010115793.1:0-44831 GCA_027495735.1 Lutjanus campechanus | reverse complement strand
AATCCACTGGCCTTGCAAGGTAATAAATACCCATCAAGTGAATGGAAGCATTCCTGAAAAAAATCTTTCTGCATTTACTTTTTGTCAAACACTAAAGGTGTGTTGTATAGCCATACTCTACATTTTGGTGGCATCTACCACTCTTCTAAATACACTGTGTTTGACATTGCCCCACCACAGACTCTATGGGTTGTAGCTGCTGTGGTACTGTGCCAATCACACATCCTTGAGATGACTGTGTGCAAACACATACAAAGAGTCCCTTTTTTCTAGATCTGGGTATAGTTTTACTGGAGAGGTTTTGATACTACTTAGCATTGGGTTATTTCAGTCAATACCACAAAGGTTTAGAGTACTGATACTCAGTCCTAACTGGGTGTAAAAAACAAACAAACATTGTCACTAGGGTTTTTGCAGATTTGCCCCATATTGAGGTGCTTGTCAGGTTATAGGGTTTAAAGGTTTGGTGTAAAAGAACCTTACATGCATCCAGGACTCCCCTCCTCATAGCAAGTACCAAACCTTTTGGCCACTGGTGACTGTCACATGATAACCTATTGACCCTCTGCCTCAAGCTGCTGTAGGATGATGTCATCAGATAACATTCTGTTGGATTCAGCAAAAGTGATCCCCGTGTTGGTGGAACATAAAAATATTACAGCTTCTCCGTTCTCAACAATGCTGACTGTGCCTTTGCTCTGCTATTTACTTTCTGTGTAAATTTTCTGGCTCTGGCATCTGGCCAATTGAGGTCACTTTTAGATCTGCAGGTTTTTTACTCCCAATTGTCAGGCAGCTGTGCCTGCTGATGACTCTTGGCTGGTTGGGGAAACAAGGAAGGGGGAAGTGGGAGTTCAGAGTTTTATATCTTCCTCACCAAGCACGGATTAAGAATGCAGAGGCCCCTGGGCACAAACTCTTGGAAGGTCTCTGACAAGTTGCAACTCTATTGCTAGTATTGCTTGAGAGTTCAGATGTTGTTGATTCATCCTTTTTTTCTCAGTTCAATTTTAATTCTTGCCATGTAGGAAATTGAGTGTTCCCCTTTCACCTACGCTTGTCACCAGCAAAGTGACCCAGGGGAAAATTTGGTTTCTCACAACTGTCTTTTCTTTGTCTTATGAGAAATAAATGAGGTTCTTATTTTGTGCTCACTGGAGTCTCATCTGTTTCTCCTACAACCTCCCTCTTAAGAGAAAAAAGAAGCAAAACAATGGAAAAGCAGGAGATCTTTTTCTGAGGTGTCTCAGAGGTTTCTTCTTAATGACCTTATGGAGCAACAAGACTTGAATTTGACCACAAAGACAAACTTAAGATCTCGTTTAAGACAAACAAGTTTTCTTTTAGATCTCAATGTTATCTGAACAGAGCTGATTATTAAAGACAAATTCAAGATCAGTGCAGTGAGACAAAATTACAAGTACATTTTAAGATCTTAAGTTGGGCTCAAATTAAATTCGGCTCCCAAAAAATGGCCTTTGTCTTGCCTCAGTCCGAGACTAACAAGTATGTGTAAATGGTCATAGGCACGGGCTGGTCTATGACGAGATCTTATTTTTAACTTTTCCTTTCCTTTGGGGAGAATCCTCAAGGCTACCTACATTTTGGGGACGGCAGTTTGCAAAGTCGCCTTTTTTAAACATTTATTAGTTGGCAGATAACTTTGACATTGTGTTTTCTGTCTTGGCTAAGGTAACAAACAGGTCCAAATTCCGATAGTTACCTGACTCAATGTCATAATCAGACACAGCCAGCAAAGCGAATAATATTTTTGTCTCCGTCCTTGCAACAGGTTGTCCATCCATCTATCCCACTCTTGTGAATGTGATATATCAAAAATGCCTTGAGGGATTTTTTAATCAAACTTGGTACTAATGTCCACATGGACTCAATGATGAACTGAATAGAATATAGTGGTCAAAAGTCACTGTGACCTCACATTTGTCCCATTCTCATGAACATGATAGATCAGGGACACCTGAAGGGAATTTCGTTACAACTGACACAAATGTCCACATGGACTCGAGGATGAATTGATTAACGGCTTTTCACACTGCGCTTAGCCCCCGACAAAGAGAGTTGTTAGTCCCAGGCCACGATCTCTCTTAGCCTGGGACTAAGAAAGCTCTCACACTGGCTTGGCCCATTCCAAAGTGAGCTACCCCTGACTTTAGCATCGGGCTTGCTGGCCCTGCTCCAGAGGAGGGCTGGCCCAGAGTTTGAGAGGCTATGCCCTGAAAACTGACTAAACCCAGGGCTAAAAGTTGCCGGTGTGAAATGAGACTAAAAGATCAAAGACAAATCACAGAACATTCTAACAGTTGCTGCACCAATGGACATTTAACCTAGATCTGGTAGAAGTGCAAGGGTGAAGTAGAGGGAATCGTATAGCCCTGGGCTTAGCTTAGTCCTCATCACGCATAAATTGTTAGCCCAGGGTTAAGTTATCCCAAGGTTAAGGATAGTCCTGGGCTTAGAACATTCAGTGTGAAAAGCCCTTTAGATTTTGGTGGTGAAAGGTCACTGTGACCTCACAAAATACCATTTTGGCCATAACTCAATAATTCATATGCTAATATGACAAAGTTTCACACAAATATCTACGTGAATAAAATGATGAAATGATCACATTTTATACCCAAAAAGTCAGCTTCACTGTGACATCATGATGTTCAGCTCTCTATCAGTCCTCTGTCTTCCACTGTAAAAATAGTCTCTAAGTGGAGACAGCATGTTTCTTAATGCAAATTGAGTTTTATTTAAGGCAGTGAGTCTAGTTCTTAACTGCAAAAAAGTAACTCTGCCTTCACTTGTTTGTATTTCAACTCACAAACAAACTTGATTAATTGATTTGATTTAAAAAAAGAACCACAGACAGAAGGCCACAGTTGGTGGGGTTTTGGAGGTCCCCTCAAGGTCAGAGGCCCCTGTGTACTGGCCCAATCAGCACAGCGGATAATCCATGCTTGTTTCTCACCTCCCCCGAATGTATCTATAATGGCTTTTAATAGCCTACCCCTCCGCATGCGTGGGTGTCAACTGTTAGCGCATGATTGACAGATACGGATCACGCTGTCAGGAACTCCATCCTAGAAAACATTTGATTTGGAAATAATGACGGTGAAAAATAGTGAATATCACAAAGCCTTGCCTCTGCAATTACCTCCAAGAGGCCTCCAGGCTACAAGCATTTCAGCTAGTCCGTGCAGCGGCAGATGGTGTTTCATGTATTGTTAGCGCTCGCCACTAAACTTAAAACAGAGTCCGAGCTTATCTCTTAAGCACACTTTGAGAGTCCACTTCACATTTACCTAATCGGTTTATATTGTGTTTAGTTTTGGGAACATTAGCCCACGCAGAAACCTCTGATCTGCAACGCTGACCTGAGCTGATTTATTCAACACCTGACCTATATGGGATTGTGTACATGCAGCGCGGTATGTGCACCCACTCACTACACCATGCTCACAGTGCGTTCCATACAGTACAAGCACATTAAAAAAGATGCAAAGGAGTCGGTTGTTGTGCACTGCAGAGCTCCATCCCGGAGGTTCTCATACTGTCAACAGATCAGATATGCCTCTCATTACAGCTTTACCTCAGGGCATACCCACTTCTAACTGTGTCTCTGCTGTAAATACATGATGAATATTGAACACGCCAAAGTCAGAACAGCACTCAGCTTTCAAGGAAACCTATTTTATTGGACCTCTAAAAGGAATATCTTGAGGGCTTTTAGGAATTATTTTTAGGCAGGTGTATGTGTTCATCAGGGGTGAGTGATACCACACAATTATGTTTTGACCCAATACCCAATAATAGTTCAGACCCAGAAGCACCAATATCAATACTAATGCTGATACCTTTTAATTATTAAAAGTGGCTTATGTACTTTCATTGAGGGGAGAGCAGTGTGTCATTATTTATGAAGTGAGTGAATCATCAATAGGCTACATTAGTTGAAATATATGACTCTTTACACTAAAAGACCCCCTTTTACGTCTGACTTTATGCTGAAAAATCAGCATATAGCTGGGACAAATAAAGTATATCTCATTAAGCTGAATATACTGTATATTTAGGGTAACTGGTCTGCAAAAGTAACAACTGATGAACAGTTATACTTTGAGATGCTGTGATGCTTTCCCTCTTCTTCTTCTTCCTTGTCTCCTCTTTTCTGTTGCAGCTCCAACTTGTCTATCTCGTGGTGTGTTTATGTCTTTGAGCAAAGTTGTCGTGAACAGCCTTCCCACTACACACGATTTCATTCACAGTTGTGAAATATATCCAAACGAAGCTCCTCTTTAGTTCACACAACGTGTCAGATCAAACTGGTCAGGGTGTGCACCGCGGTGCGCTGCGGGTGCATGACGCGTGTGTTGTTTTGAGTGCACACAGACACAGACAGCAGTGGAGAAGAGGAGCACATCCACTGCACAATATTGATTCCACTGATGCCATAATCAATCTTCAAAAACGAAACAAAGTATTGAAAGTATCCATATTTTGGGATCTCTCTGCCCACCCCTAATGTTCATTAACTTCACAAATACTCAAAGTACTGTATTTACGGTTTTCGTGGTGGGTACTTGTACTGTGATGAGTTTCAATTCTGCACTATTACTCATACTTAAGTATTCATTAACTATTTTATCTACGTAGTTACTTAGAAAATCATGAATACAATTTGAATTAATGTCCAATGACAAGACATACAGACATGAACACCCCAAAATGTTGCAGTAGGCTCTGGTTTGGCAACACGTTTCCATTCCAACTGGCCACATACCAACAATTTATCAGCGCCCCTGATACTGAAGCACAAGATACCCTTTATTCAATGTGTCCAACGTGATCAGGAAGCCTTTTTAACATGTGACGAATGCTGTGAAATGACAAAAGTGATGTGACGCACAAAGTGGTGGAAGTAACTAATTACAAGTTTATGGGGTAAGGTTACTGTCAAAACATTCGTGTGATTAAGATTTTCTGTGATAAATGATGATGAATTTTCTAATCAGTGTTCTGAGCTGCAATATCAGCAGTGCAACACGGACAAAAAATTATTCAAAGTGTCTGGAGTTGCTTCATCATTATTTTAGTGTGTGGATTATATACAATGTAAATTTAAAGTGTTAATATGACCTGGAGCTGCTGTGACACTATGTTAGATTTCTACATTATACAGATTCGTTTGGTGATATTATGAACATACAGCTCAGTAAACTTTTCATTTTTAACGTCCTCCCTCAGTTTATAAGCTATATCGCTCATAAACAACCTTGCTAGGACAATAATTGGTTAAAGAGCGGCGCTTTTTACAGCCAAATCGATGTTATTTTCCACTCGATACATAATGCCTCTGACCTCGTGATGTAGTTTTGACAGTAATTTCATGGTTGTCAGATTCGTATCCATAATGAAGAAAACGCACCCATAAAACTGCAATCTATATTTGTAATTTTGTTAAGTTGTAATTTATGAGTTGCATTCTCACAGAGAAAATATACATGACATAATCTATGCATGATTTGACTTAAACAAGAGTTTACAAAATTTTTAGTTATGCACAACTATAGACTAACATGCACACATTTTTGATACGTGCACAATTTTTTGTGTATACACACATGAATCTTTTGACAGTAACCTTACCTTACCCCATACAAGTTACTGTAATCAAGTAGGTTGTTTTTTTTGGTACCTTTACCTTTATGAATTAATTTTCAAGTCTGTACATATTACTTAAGTATGCATTGCACTATGTAATCCACTTATTTACTTTTAAAATCATAAGTGAGTACTGTGAACAATTTGAATGATAGGCAAATGAAAACAATGACATATGGACAAAAACCTAAACACCACAGCAGCATGGGTTTGGAGTAAGGATGTAAATTATTAATCATTAATCAATTATTTGCCATTGTGAATTTAAACAATGAAAAATATATTCATGAATATTTAATCAACAGTCTAGAAGTGGCTGTAATCACACCTCATTGGACATTGTTTTGTCTGGCAGAGCCATTTGTTGTAGAAGAAAACTTACAATCAGGAAAACCAAAACAGAAAAAAAGAAAGAAAGAACACGCAACATTGTTTTGTGGCTTATAAATTATTAATGCTTAGTCGGTTGTTGGCATTTTCAACTATCAGTTAAGGAAAATGCACAAAATTTACAACCCTAGTTTGTAGAGTCGACTGTGACCACTGAGCAGAACAGAGCAGGAGCTGAGAGGAATTTAGACTGGGGATCTGGAGAAACAGAAACCCCTTTTACTGAATAACTGCAATTGATAATGTATTAAACAGCAACAGTTAAAAGGTAACTTAAACTAGTAGTTTTTCAGAAGAATACTTCAGAACTACAGAAGAACTTTCCACCACTGATTATTCATCAAGGTATCGAGGTTATTTATTATCATTATCACAACACAGGGTTGCATAATGAAAGTAGAGTTTTAGTTTCGGTCTAAACAAGATACAGAGAATCAACAAAACTTGTTCTTGCTTTTCTTTTCAGCAGGCTATTGTAATGGTGTCTTCACAGGTCCAAATAAAAAAATTTAAAAAATCTGTTCCAGACAGCTACAACTCATCCAGAATTCTGCTGAATTCCTCACTGACACCAAGAAAGTGGAGCACATTACACCAGTCCTTAAATAATTTCATGAAATGTTTATTTGATAGAGACAAATACAATATACATAAAGAATTGCACAGCAATTATTCATTGCAATGCTGCAAAGCATTTTTAGTGCCTGCTAATTTCCAATGCTAATTTCCAAACTGCAGTACGGCTGTCAGGAGTACACATATATAAACATCTAAATGTGTACAAATTGACTTTGTCAAATTGTCAAATTTCAGGTGAGGGTCCAACATTAAACCCAGATATTTTACCTCAGAAACTTGATTGATTTGATGACTGTTGATCATAACATCTAGTACAGTTGATGTGGGCTGACCTCCAGAAGAAAGACAAATGGACAAGGTTTCTTCTTTTTTTATTGCATTAAGTGTCAAGCATGAGTTTTCATCCAAACAGCTGTTGCTTCCAGGTGTTTTTTTCCATAAGCAAAAGTGACTGCATCATCCACGCACATCTGAAGACCAGACCCTTTGCATGATTCAGCAAGGTCATTTACATGCAGACCAAAGAGAATCGGTCCTAGCACAGATCCTTGTGGAATCCCTGATCACTGCAATAGCCTCCTGTGTGTCAAAGGATAGACTCTGAAATCCTCGCAGTGCTGAAAATCATAACATTCTTACTCCAGCTGTGTGTACTATAGCATTTTGTTTTGTTTTTTGTTTGTATGTCTTTGTCGTCAGTGGCCTGTTCGTGACTAGATCACCTCACTGGCTACTAAAATGCAGACAAAAGATTTGGATATCAATTCAAACTGTACCCAGTACTCAACTGTGATTTTAAAAATAACAAAGTAGATTATGTAGTGTTTTGCATACTTAAGTACGAGTAAAAGTACAGACTTGAAAATCTACTCATAAAAATATAAGTACCCAAAAAACTACTTACTTACAATAATTTGAGGATTTGGAATTAGTTACTTCCACCCCTGCTTATATATTATAAAGCAGCAGGACCCCTGACGTGTTCCCAGGGTCAAAACCAAGCAAGGTGAAGCAGCTTTTAGTTTCTATGCTCCCCAGTCATGGAACAAACTTCCTGAATACCTGCACAAACTGTCAGCTCATTTAAATCAGGGCTTAAAATATTATTGTTTCCTGCAGAGTTCCAGTGAAGCCATGTGTCCTGGGAAGACTGGCACTGTGGACATCTGAAATGTTCATTTTTGACTGTCTGGCTATTAAATGTTGAAATGGCCTCCCATAATATTCTGCCACAGTGCTAACAGGGTGACATTTGAGTGTTGTGACAGACTGGATATGACTAGCTTGTAGGCTTCATTTGTAGGCTACATTTAGCTGATGGGAAAATGTGTCAGTCACCTCCCGCACTACTCAAAACATGCTGCTCTGTCACGGTACTCAAGTGTTTTGTACCATTGTTCAAGGTTGTACTCTTTCCATCTCAGTCACTGGCAGTGAGCTTGGGATACAAAAGTCAGGTAGGTGGTAACTCCATTTTTAGTGGAGTTTAGGCTGGTTATTTCCTGGCTGCAGCACATGCTGGTGCAGACCTGGTACATACACGCTTCGTTTGATCATTTTCACCAGCAGTAGTTGGCTTGTTAACTGACTGATTAGATGCACTCGTCCTTGAATGTATTCCCCTTGGACTCTGTTATAGTGGTGCTGAAGTGTTCCCAGAGCTCAGCGTTTTCTTTGAGTTTGGTGAGGTGTTACTGTAACTAATAGGAATAATGGCCAAACTTTGAACAGACCCAAGTTGTAATGAAACATAATTCTCCCTCTGTCAGCCTTAATACCAGAGGTGGCAAAAGAACACAGTTTTTGCTTGAGTAAAAGTTTAGATGTACAAAAAAAAAAAAGACTGAGTATATTTCAGTGCCTGTACGTTTTCACTTTTACTTCAGTAAAGAACTTGAATCAGTGCTTCTACTTTTATCAAAATATAAAAGTAAAACGTTGTCCTCTTAAGGACATTTCTACTGACTGTTTCTGTGTAGAGCTAACTGAACCTCACCTTTTCTCTGCAGGTTACGTCTTTAACATTGTCTCCATCTTATGTAATTTCCATCATTTTTGTCCTGTTACATGTTTTACTTTGGTTATGTCTTGTATTTCATTTCCATCTTGTTATATCATTTGACTTATGTTGTTTTTGTCTTGTTGCATCGTTTTCATCTTGGTAAGTCTTATGTCATTTTCGTCTTATGGAATTTTTGTCTTGTTACGGAATTTTACATTTTGTTACATCATTTTCATCTCGTTATGTCTTGTATGCTCTTTGTATGTTATTTTCATCTTGTTACGTCTTTTACATCTTGTTGTCTTGTTATGTCATTTTGGTCTTGTTACACAATTTGTGTTTTTTTTTATTACGTAATTTGTCATTTTTGTCTTGCTACATATATTATGTTGCTTTTGTTGTAACAGTGTTTTCATCTTGTTACATAGTTTTCTTCTTGTTACGTCTTATGTCATTTTCATCTTGTTACTTTTTTTTAAATGTTTTTGTCTTTTATGTCGTTCTCGTCTCGTACAGTAATTTGTCTTATGTCATTGTCATCATTTTTGTCTTTGTCATTGTCTTTTACCTCTTGTTATGTTGTTTTCATCTTTTGTTTCATCTTTTACATGTTACATCTTTTTCATTTTGTTACTTCTTTTATGTCTGTTATGCACTGATGGACACACTCAAGAACCATCTTTTCTATTTTGCTATTGCTAGATTGACATTAGTCTTGATGTTGGGAAGGCAGCATGCAATGATCCAAAAAACAGACAGATGACAGTTACAGTTCCATCCAGAACCACAGTAAGATGTATCTGTCACGCTTGCATTTGTTTTTTCAGGTTCAGTAGAATCTAAAGTTCAGATTTTTCTCTGGACTTTTCTAAGACAAAGGTGGTAAAGGCTGGAGAGCATGTGCGGCATTACCAACCTGAGGGCAGACAAAGAAGCCGGAGAGAAAAGGAAAAAAGGCCACAGAGCCTGAAATTGAAATAAAGTCATGACTTTTCCTTAAGAATATAATATAAAATAGAAGAGGCACTGAAATCTGATAAAAAGAAAAGTCAGTGTGTCCTATTTATCCAATGTACTAATATGATTTAGATTTGGAGTCACTGGGTCACATGAATCTACTAAAAAAATATTATTTTCTACTCAAACATTTATGTAAAACTAATTAAAGAAGAAACATATAATATATTTACTGCACTAAATCATAA
Organism: Lutjanus campechanus; assembly: GCA_027495735.1. Taxonomy (NCBI): domain Eukaryota; kingdom Metazoa; phylum Chordata; class Actinopteri; order Lutjaniformes; family Lutjanidae; genus Lutjanus; species Lutjanus campechanus. The sequence continues at coordinate 34,985 of JAJHUR010115793.1, read as the reverse complement.
AATGACAATTAAGAACACATACTGAGTTGGCTTCTCCTCCAACAACAGCCAGAAAAACTGTTTTTATTCGCCTGTTTCATATTTATCAGAGTTCAAATTAATGCTGAATGTTCACCAAATTAGTTGGTGTCTGTTAATTAATGAGCAGTAAGACAGTCCCTCCAGGAAGAATCCAGGAAGTTGCGATCGCAACAGTTCACGCAAATTCAACCAATCCCTGTGAACTCTGCACTTTGCATTTTGTCCAAACGCTGCAACTTTTCCACAAATTTGACATCATACATGTATGTCTCAATGAACCCAGTCAATGTTTAGTTTTATTATTCACTAGCTTTTTTTGTATTTATTTTTTTTTAGCTTGTCAAAAGAACAGAATGACTGTCCTTTGTTAATTCTTTGTGCACTTCTTCATCTACAAATGAAGCATATTTTGATAAGAGTTTTTGTACTTGAGAGCCTTTTTGGTGAGACTCCTAAGAACAGAATCACTCAGAGAGTCCCTGGAACAAGTTGCCTTTGATTGTTATGAATTATATAGAGATATATCAAAATTTTCTTTTGCAATTTTCACTTGCTTCTGCAATTTAATTGCAAAAAAAAAAGCCTAAAAACATAATCTTTCCGAAAAGCTGCTGTGAAATCAGGCATTTTAGGCTGCAACATTCCTGAAAACAGCCTGTGAAATCCTGGAGGGACTGGTGAGAAATCATCAACAATCTTTTAGAAGGAGTAGATCTTTATTGTGGTTAAAATGAGCAATTCGTTAATGGAGTCTATGTAATAAGTATGGTTGGAACCCAAGTGCAACACATGGTACAACAAGGACAGCAGGTAATGATCTTTATTTTCACTGTAGGAAGACGCTGTAAACAGGAGTCAGGCACTATGGCAGTTCAGTTCATAAACAAAGTCTGACTTGCTGTGGTGAGGAACTGACCCGGAAGCTCGGGATGAGGGAGCCAACCTGGAGGGCAGGTGAGTTCAGGGGGTTCTGGGAGTGCAATCCAAGCAACCAAACCAGCAGGAAGTAGAACTTTAAACAGGCCTGAAAAGTTGAGCCGGAAAAGGTCCAAGCCCGACAAATTTCTGTCTGAAGCGGACCCAAACTCATCCCGAACGGAAGGAGAGTCAGAGCCAGAGCCAGACGAGGAGTCAGGGAACCAGCAAAACAGGAGAATTGTTCACGAGACACTCACAAGATGGAGGAGGCACCAGCAGTGAGGTACATAGATTTTCTCCACAGGGAAACAAGGTCACTCACTCCCAAGTGTCATGAACAGGAAACAGTCCTCAGCCACGGGAACAGACAGAATTAATGGAATATTGGGAAAAGGTTGAGAGTCATGATTATGAATATATATTTTCACTCAGATCTTGGTGGATACTGAATGAGAAACTGACCTGTGATATCATATATCTGGAAATGAGGCTTTAAAGAGATTTCTATATGTTTCTTCACCCCACCCGCTGTAGACTGTACTGTATTTACTTCTGTGGCACTTTTACATCATTTTTCGAACATGGATGCACCGTGCAGTGCATAGACAGTTTACAGTTTACAGACAGCTTAGTGACATAATCACTTTCCCCTCTAAAAGCTAACGTTAGCCACTGAAGCTATGATGCCTGTGTGTTGTTGTACAGTAAGCCCTGCTCAATCTTTTGCTTCCTGCCTGATAAAAGGACCAGGAGTCACTGGACAAAACACTTCAGGTAAGATAAAGTTACAGCAATATTCGTGTTGATAATGTACATTGTGCGAAAGATGTAGTTCGCTGAGCAGTTTCACTCAAAACAAAAATAAACTAAGACAGATCTATGACAAACAGATGGACTTTCCTGACTTGTAAAATTATATTTTGCATGGGCAGACATCATATGTGTAATTCATGGCTCAGTTCAAACTGGATCACAAAGTCATTCATCATTAACTTCATATTTTTTCTAAGCCTAATGGTTTTGGCGTAAAAGAAAGAAAGCCTTTATGGTTTTGACAATATTTTCAACAAAGGCGGTGGCCAATAATAGAAAGGGGGCCAGTGAAAACCCTGAAGTTCAGCATGATTGCGTTTTGAGCTGGTTTGTGATTTTTCAGTTGGGTGAATTGAACCCCCCCTCCTCATGTTGATGAGAATATATTGCCTGCTCCCTGCCACTCTGAGCACAGACACTTGTCACATGAGATCTCACTCATATTTGCAAGGCAAAGCCACAATTTCATAGAATATAGAGTGCCGCCGGAATCATTCCACATCACACGCAGGGTGAAAAGCATTGGGAAATATATTGGAACCTTGAGAGAGAGGCTGGTGTGTGTGTGTGTGTGTGTGTGTGGATGTACTCTGAGACAAATCCATCTGAATTATTGAGACGAAAACAGCGAGCTGTGTGTCTGTCAGTCGGGCTTGCCAGGCAGGCCCGGCTGTATAAATGGCGACCTCTCGATCAGAGACTGACACAGAGCGGCCTTGTTACCTGCAAACCTGCAGGGCTGAACCAGTTACTGTGATGATAAAAGAAGTGTGCCGAGGTCCTCTGGCTGTCAAACAGATGAATACTTTTTTCAGCAGGTTTAATTATGCGAGCTGTTCTGCCTTATTAAGAATTCACAGTTAGCTTAGCTGAGGGCAGGAGTGAGGGCAAGACACAGTCGCTTCTACTCTCAAGGTCCCTTCAAAACATGAGTGATTGTTTTCTGTACGATCAGACACATTGTATTTATTTGAACATGACACAACACAGCGCAGAGGCTGTGAATTTAACAGATTTTGTTGAGCAATGGTCCCATATTGGTTAATTTCAAGGTTTTACAGCTGCAGAACTTGGCTGAAACACATAATTGGCAGCCCTGCAAGAGATGATAAATTATTTGAAAATAAATCCCTCAGATCTAAGCCTTACCAGAAAATGATGAGGATAGTCCAAGCCATTAAGATTTAAAGCTTTCCTCACAACCTCAGTCTTATCTCTATAGTTTTACTAATCTGTAGCTCACTACATAAAGCTTTACATCATCAGGGCTGGCATAAACACTGCTCTGTTGTTCCGTCCATCCATTGTTTTCCGCTAATCTGGGATCGGGTCAGGGTGGCAGCAGGAGGAGGGTATTCCAGACGTCCTTCTCCACAGCAACGCTTCCAGCTCCTCCTTGGGGACCCTGTGGCTTCCCAGGCCAGATGGGATATGTAATCCCTCCAGTGAAACCCAGGATCTCCTACCAATTGGATGTGCCCGGAAAACTTCCGAAGGGAGACATCCAAGAGGCATCATAATCTTGAACCACCTCAGACTGCTCCTTTTGACACAGAGGTGTAGCGGCTCTACTTTGAACTCCTTTCTCTAAGGCTGAGCCGTGGCCACCCTATGAAATACAGTCTTTTTGGCTGCTTTTTGGTAACGCTTATGACCACAGATGAGGGTTGTATCAAAGATTGACTGGTAACTCATCAGCTTTGTCTTCCAGCTCAGCTCTCTCTTTACCAGAATACTGATGCCCCAAAACCCAAGACACTTAAACTCCTTTGCTTGGGGCATCAACTCACCTCCAACCCAGAGGAAACAATCCACCATTTTCCGGCAGAGATCTATGGCCTCAGACTGCAACCAGGATGACAGTCATCCTACATCATACTCTGCTGCAAACTGCCCCAGCACATGCTGAAGGTTGAGGTCTGATGAAGCCAACGGACTCCTGTTGCCAGACCTGACACGCTCCTTACCCTGCCTACGCCTTGAGATCTTCTCCATAACGTCACAAATAGGTTCTCAGACAAGGGCAACCTTGGTGATGTCCAACACCCACTGAAAACACAATTGAATTTGTGCCAAGAATACGGACAATATGGAATTCTCTTGAACCTGTTATAGTAAGAAAATAAGTAATTTCAGCCTTGATGTATGACTTGACTCGCGCTGGCCGAGCTGTTTCCAGTCGTTTTTTTTATAGCACGTAGTCTCCTCTTCAAACTGTGAGCAGTCTCCCAAAGTGGCCATTCTTCCTCTTTCCTCCTCCATAGAGTTCAGCTCTTCATCTGTATGTTCAAGGCCGAATGACTCACCGATGTTCACATAATAATCCACTGGATAAACAGACAACAGTCTTGAATTGCACAAGTGAACCACATACCCCTGTAAATAAAGCAGCATGTTCACATGAATGCTGTAAGAAAGGCACCTGGGGCAGCATTTACACCTGGTCTTAAACTAAGTTGGTCTTAACTTGTCCAACCAAAATTTTTTCTCCCTTCCTTTTGTCCCCCACCCCCCTTTTTTCACTTTGACACACTTGGTGTCTGGCCAATGGACTTGTGCCTTGACAGGGAACTACCTTCCCACTCAAGTCATTAGTGTAACGCAGCATAGGTGTTCAAGTTACTCTTGTCTGACCCTGATGAAGGCCTGTGTTGGACGATATGCGCTGGTCATGTTTTTTTAAACTCTTTTTGACTCTTTTTGCCATGTACAATAAAGGCATTCAAATTTTATACAAACCTTACAGTGTTTCTTGGTGTATTTTTGACAGAGCCTTGCATTTTTGATTTTTTTTAATTAGGACTGTATCCATGCAATGAGCCCTTCACCTGAAGAATAAATGCGAAATACCCGAAGTATCCAAAGAGCACCTGTACTGTGACCAACAGAAAGACTCTGCAGTGCTTCTAATCTGTTGTCTTCAAATTTGTCAGTTTGTCAAGTTTCTCCTCACTCAACAACCCTCAGACTTAGTCTAGAGATAGTCTGGGGATATTGTGGTTACTAGTTCAATGGTAAAGTCACTTGAAACAATGTGCTCACTAACATCTTTCCATCTGTTTTATCTTAACAAACGGACCGTGGTTATTTCTTTCCAAGTCAACTGTTTCTTATTTGTTATTAGCCTACATTGGACTGCTTGGCAGTCGGTGTTTTCTTGCGCTGGCTGTACAACTTTATTTTATTACCTCAATGTAAGTTGAAATTGCCTTGTCTTTATCTTTGATCCTCCATAACATCGCAGCACATGAGAAAGGTCTAGCTACAAATATATCCAACGCATGCTGCTGGGCAACATCCATAGTCTTGTGGGCATTGACATTGCTGACCTGCCGTAGTTTAGACTAGGCTTTAATCTGGTTGGTGCAATTGACATAAAATCCACTCCAAAGACTCATCTTAAATAAGACTAACTTAGCAGTTGGGACCTGGTTTAGTAAAGACCATCTGATGCAACCCACTCCAGGTCACACCAGAATCTGACACTGCTAAATACCTTTAAATGTCCTCCCAAAATAGGTGATGCTGAAAGACTGGTGGCACGGAGACTACATCCAGATTGTGCAGAGAATACGGGCAGTTATAGCAAAGTAGCAGGAAGATGAAGACGTCTCCATGTGTGAGATTTTTCCTGATCTTGCGCTGCGGGCAACAATCTTTTTTGCAAATGTCAAGGATTAAAAATGAACCCAGGACACAAAGACACCGCAGACACCTATAACTCATGGCCTTTGAATCAGAATATGCTCTGTAACAGAAAGTTCACAGGCTGGGGAGGGTGAGGGCATAGTGGTGGAGGAGGTCAGACAAGATCTTGTGTGTGCAGGTTACTTTCTTTTGTATGTAGCCTACTTTCTTTCTTTTTTTTTTTACAAGGTTATTTCATGAAAGTAAATCATAAAAATAAAAGTATTTTTCATGATGGAGTGTGGAGGATGAATGAGTCTCACAGCCTGAGGAAAGAGGTACAATGGGGGCACAATTTCTTCTGAGGACCTTCAGAATAAAGTAAGGAATCTTTATTCTATATTTTTTTGTGACCACTGTGATCGGTCAGACTGTTTATCTTAAAAAGATTTAAACACAGGAATGTAAGATTCTGTAAGACAATGTAATATTAGTGATTAAAGTAAATGTGAAAAATAGTACATTAATGTGCCACCTCTGCATAAGTCATTGCCCCTGTTAAGAGAAAGTCTAGGAATGCCACTGCTATGTTCTTCATTTAATTGTCATTTATGTGTTCTCTAGCGAGTGCACCCTTCTCTGTCAGGTCTGTGTTTTGACTCTTACAGATGCATAAAGAAGGAGCAGTGCAGCTGGTTCATGTAAAACAAAATAGGCCCTAAAATGTCATTAATGAAACATATATATATATTAAAAAAAATAATATTTCAAGGTAATTCATGTGTGTTGGTTTCTTGGCTCCGTGCCTTTGTGCGAGCAATCTGTGTGTGCTTGGAGAGGGTACACACAGCGTGAGTGTTTGAGTGCGTGGGTGGGGGGGCCAGTGGCGAATGTGTGCCCAGGACCCATGGTCATGATAATTCGTACATGGCTACAAGCCATGAGAGTATCTTTAGTGAGGATGAGTCAGAGAAAATGAAGCAAGTCTCTGTCCAGTACCTGGAAGTCTCACATCACTGTAATATTATATCACTAGTTATTTGAAGGAAAAATGTCAAGTTTTAAGTGATGGGAGTTTGTTTTTATTGAGCCCACAAGAGGTCATGGATGTTTTTCTCAACTACTATTCTGTTAACTTGCTTTAAACTTAGTGTTCCCTCGCAATATTTTGCCTTCCCTCTGATTCATGGAGAATGGCAGTCACAGCATGGAGGTGGGTGCAAACTTAGCTGTGGGTGCACAGCCGCAAGTCTGTGTCATTGCAGATACTGTTAAGATCACTGGTAGAGGCCTATTAACTTAGTTTTCTACCGCTTGTTATGAGCAGCTGACTGTATTATATTTTATATTTAAAGAATCTAACACCAGAATGAAGATAACACTAACTGCAAGCAGGGGATTTGTGTGTGCACTGAATTGACTTGGTTGTGCTGGCTAAATATTGTGTTAAAACTGTTCCTAACGAACAAGGGTTCTCAAATAAAATTAACAAGTTCAATGGACACAATTGTTTTAAGTCAGATGTACTTAATGTGATTGCTTATAAGTTAATAAGTTAATAGTTTGCATAAATACAACTTAAATATAAGTAAAGTCAACTTAAAGTTTCAAATTTTACAACTCAATTATTGCCTTTACCCAAAAGTAAAATACTGCTCTTAACAAGCAAATAGTTTGGTTTCAGGTAAAGTATTATTTATAGTAACTTTAGTTTGTTAAATAGCATTAACATGTTTGCTAAAGTTAGCTTGACTTATGTTAGCCTGACTTAACGATAGCTGGTCTGGTTCAGTGAGTTTCCGAAAACTTAAAAAACACAGTTTATCAATTGGTGGACCAGTTTATATCTAACATAATACATTATTTGATTACAAAATATATTTTTTACATTAGACTTAACCTCTGTCTGAGTCACCAAGAGAAAATGGCGGCTCAAGTGCAGGTGGAAAAAAATGGAAAAGATGGGGGCATCATGAGTCAGATGCACAATATTAAGAAACCTAACTGATGCACTTTTACTAAAATAAGAATTGCAGGGTAAGAGAACGAAGTGTAATTTCAAGTTGTCATAATCAACAAAAGTAGACTGCGATCACTGAAACAGAAAACTGAATGAGACTTATTAAAAACATACATTAATTCAGCTCCGACTGAAATACACTTTTTGCAGTATTGGCAATACATCTTTTTTCCATGGCAACAGTGGTGCATGCAGATGCAGCAGCTGGAAACTCCTTCAAATTTTGCAACATTTTTGTTTTAATCCATCACACTTTTTCTGGAACACACATCATCTATGACAGAAATGCACTTGTGTGCATTGGAAAAGGAAGCGTGGGGTTTGGATTAAAGAGCAGCGAACCTTGAGACCTTGAGACAGACATACTGCTGCGGCCCATGCGGACAAAAGCCATGCTAACCCAGCTTGGATTAGCAGCTTTAAGGCTCTTGGCTAATGTCTGCTCATAAAAATGAAACAAACTAAATGGGACTCAGCTGGACAAGAAACAGGAAACCAGAGCCTGCTGTGCCACATCTTACAGAGACCTGCTCCACCACAACACTGTGGATCAAAGTGTTGCACTTGACGGGTGGACTGAGCTTAAAGGACTGTGTTTACATCGATGTTGCTTCATGCTCAAACACAGTCACAGTTGCTGGACGATGTTTCCCAGATGTTGGACTTTTGATGTGAAAATGTCGTCCATATTATCATCATTATCTTGTTGCTGCTTTTTACACTTTACCTTACGAGGCAGCAGGATTCGTGAGATGACAAAATCAAACCAAAATCCATCTTGCCAGGCTTAAAGTTAGCCATTTGTTTCCGCACCAAAAGCGTCCCAGGAGGGACTACTGGCAGCTACGGGTTTGGTTTTAGGTGTGACGACAGCGAGAGGCATCCATGGAAATGACTCATCTTGAACAATAGCAGCTTCTGAAGAGGTTAGCGTAGATACAGCGAAAACATCACTTATCTTCATTGAAAGAAGAGCAAATAATGGCAGTGAAGGCTTTTATCATTGGAAAAGATGTTTTCTTCTCCTGACCGGCTTCAGCATGAATTTGATCTGATTAGTTGAAGTTAGCCTGTGTTTGATGTGACAGACAGATGGTTCATCCAATCATCTGCCAAATATTTTTACAAAGTACCTGCCCTTTTCCAAACTGTTTCTAAGGACAACTGCCTACATGGTTCTGAGGTGGTTATTTCTCAATAAATAATTGTATATATTGTTTTTTTTTAATTTTCTAATATACTTTATCTACTCTGAATTTAATTACCTGTATATATGTTAGATATGTGCTGTGTTGATGATGATAAATTACCTTGATATCTGCCATGTCTGATGAAAGCAGCGGGTGGTGTGTGTCTGGCTTTGTGCCGCTTCCTCAGCTAACATAGTGCAACTGTACATGAGGAGCTGCAGATACCAGTCACAGTTAACAGCTACAGCCAGTGACATATCCATAGCCACAGAAATATAGCAGCCATAGACGTTGCAATAACCATACAGTCACAGCACCAACCACAGCTTCAAAAATAGCCCACAGCCAGGCACAGCAGTATGTGTGTACTATTGAAGCTGGGCCTTTTCAAAAGTAGTAATGACAACAAATGCATAATGTGAAGTCTCACATGAATCCTGCTTTCTGAAGCACCTGCTGAGCTTTACCCTAAATTGGCAGTGTTGCCTTCAGCCCTCAGGGGGGAATGCAAAATTTATTGCAAGGTTAGAGAAAAATGATTTCCCACTGTGACTTTTTGGGAGCTAAATATGTTTTTGGTCCTAAAAAAAACAGAATGACTAAAACTATAGCAGTCATTTTATATAATTAGATAGATTAAATAAAGCAGACCTGCTCTGGGAAAGCCAGTGGACATCTCAGATTAAAGCCTCTTACCACAGCACCCCATTTTGCCCTTCACAGTCATGCACTGGTTTACCCAGGCTCTGTTATGTGTGGAAATACCTTTATTAGAACCTGAGACATGTATAGTATAAACTTAAGAATGCACCAAATATGTAGCATTTAAGATGATTTCCTCCTACAATGAAATAAATAACACAGAGATAATTGCTTTGTAACTGCTTACTGCTTTTTCAATATGATGCATTGTTTTTTGAACATGATGATTTAATTAAAGTGGTCGCCAATTTTGACTCATCGTCAGACTGGCTGGCACACATTCCCCTCCTCATCCATACTCTTCATCTGCTCTTAAAAACAGCAGTTTCTCCATTTCATGGCCTTATTCCATCTAAATACAAACATCAAATCGTATTTTTTTGTTGCTGTGAGAACAGTACCAGAGCCAGCTGGAAATCATCGTCATCCCTCTGTATTATTTATTAGCTGCAACTTTTAGTGCAGCCAAAACTCTTGTTTATATGTTTTATATTTCACCTTCAGACTTTATAACAAACTCCACTTTCTTTTAATAGAAGGACAGACTGCCAGTTTATGCAGCCAGGGTTTGCTGAAAAGAAATGTAAGAAAAGGGAAAAATGTAGTAGCAAATCTAAAAGCCTTTGAGGAAACACCAAATTTGATTTTGAAATGGAAACGCCTTACCCCTTTTTGGGACCATCTTATCTACTGCTTGGGAGACAGCCCCCAGTGGTACCCATAAAAAAACAATGGAAAAGATGCACTGCTCCTCACTCAAAGGTGGGAAAGTTAACCAGTTAATCTTCATCTTTGAAGTTGTAAGTCTTGTAAAACTAAAAAAAAACTAGTGTTTCAAAACACTTATGATATAACATGGAGTTAGTGTTGTGGAAATGAAGAAAGCAGGTAATCATCGAGGAGGTTTTGCGTTTGCATTAACTGAGGGGAATTAGCAATAAGAGCGTCTCTAATACAGGCCTGGATCTCTATTAGAGGCCCTTTTAATTACGTCGTCTTGTTGCTTCCCCTACGTCTGCAAAGGTATAATGGTTTTCTGGCTAGGGAACTGATGCCACCTACTGCTTGTCTTGAAAATCCAACTCCTAATAATCACATTATAGTAGGATGATAATAAAAATGATTTGCAATTTTTTTTTTGCAGATTTACTCAAAATTCTTGTAAAACTTAATACATTTGGATGGAAACATGGGTTTATCTGCTGTATAATGGAGCTGTATAACATCAGCTCTGTTATACAGTGTTCAGACTATGACTATTTCCAGTGACAGCTTACTGACCTATTTGGGGAAAGTAGCAATTACATATGCCTGTTGGAGGGACAGATGCATTTACACCTTGTCAACATCTGATTGGAATGTGTTTCAGACTGTGAAGTATATGACATCTCAAAAAGCTTCTCGGATGCATGTACGTATACTTACTTTTCTTTTTATATCTGACAGCTGTGTAGTTTGTGCAAGATGCATGAAGTGAACTGGTGTAACTGGGGTCCTAAGGACTTCATGCAGAAGTGTGGAATCCTGAGGTGTAACAATTCACTCATGCATCCAATGCATCTGACTTTAATGTGTAAGATATGAGTGCATCAGTTCAGACAGCCTGTATCAGTAAAAAGCTGAATATGAATCGGAAACAAATCGATGCAGCACTAGTGTATCGATACATCTCATTAGGACGAGCATATGTTTCGTTTTTGGCATCCTCCGTTTTCTTTCTTCTCCTGCCTCTGCCTGCACTGCTTTCGCTGGACACCTGCTGCTGCGCTCACACAAAACAAGCGCTCCCTCCTCCCTCTTCCATGTCTTCTCTTCATTTCCTCAGAACAGACTGCACTGAAAACAGCGACAGAAGTGACATTGTACCGTGTCACACCGCCAAACTTTCATAACGTGCAAGTGTAGAATAAGTTTGGGTTTTATAGGAAAACGTGTCTGACAGCAGAGAACAGAGACACGAGTCTGACCCACAGAGACGTCATGTCACTGAGAGAGCAGCTAACACGGAGCATCACTGTTCAACCACAGCACTCTTCATATGAAGCAGAGCAGCACATCATCTTACTGCAAATATACTCATGAGTCTCATGTGTAAATGAGATACTCTAGCCTAAATGAGAATCTGTGAACAAACTTTAAAACTGTTTCAAATATAAGATGTTAACACCACTGTAATGTCTCCTTCTCTCTGCAACTAATAGCACTCTACAAATGTAGTATTAAGATTGACACACTGCATTGTCTTTTATTGCATCATATTGTATCGTATCGTGACAGCCAACAATTCGGTGTATTACGATTCAGCTATTTAAAAGTTTCTAAATGTTTTGTATTGTTGAACATGTATCAAGATATGTATCGCACCGGTCTCAGTCAGTGAGATACACACTCCTAGTGGAATGACATGACTTGGTTTTGAGTCAGACTCAAGTCACATATTTGATGCCTTCAGACTTGGACAATTCGACTTCGACACCAAAGACTTGTGACTTCACTTGGACATGAGCCTTTTGACTCGAAAAATACTTGATACCTTCCCCCAAGGCCAAAGATTCAAAGTAAGCTTTTTAAAAAGTGTGAATCCGTGAACCGATTCATTTCCTGAATCAACCTAACGCTATTCAAGTCCACACTTAATCCCCCAGATCTGCTTTGTTTGAATCAATCCAACGGCATCCAGTCAAGTTCCAAGAGAGAACCATTAAGAAGTGATGTTACATTGCTGAACTCCAGTTGAGAAAAAGTATAACAAAGTTCATTTTATTTGTGAGTAAAAGCTACAAGGCGGTTCACACAAAACTAATGTGTGGGTTGAAAATGACAGGCGGAGACGTAACAACTTCAAATTTTGTTTCACATTTACACAAAGTACAATAAGGGAAGGCAGTTTGGTGAGGAGGGTATTATGACTTGTTTAGGACTCAAAAATCACTTGGGACTTAATTTAGGACTTCAGTTCAAAGACTTTTTTACTTACTTTACTTACTTTACTGACTTGCAAAACAATGACTTGGTCCCAACTCTAATTTTATATTAACTATTACCTACTACCTTCCTACCACCTGCTTTGCCATTTCCTTTTTGCAAAAAAAAAACAAAAACAAAAAAAAAACCTTCACGGGCTGAGAAATCAAATATCATCACTACACAAATGAGCAGATTTTAATTACATTCATTTCCAAGAAACAAAATGTATTCACTGCAGCTTTAAATGTATGCATCATTCAGAGTGTCAGAAAATGTTAGATACGGCCCTTTATTTTAGACACACTTACTGTGTGTCAAGAGTCACTTCAAGCTAAATTAGGTTGTGTTATTCAATCCTAGCCACGGGGCATGGATGCCTTGCCCAAAGGATGGAGGCTTCAGGCAGTGCCGCCTACATGGCTTTATTTATGTCTGGAGCTATTCAGACGAAACAAACACAGGACTATTAAGCGGGTGACTGTGCAACTTCTTTGATCTCGTCCTCTCTTACTGCTTGTTCCTGCAGCCATTTAACATGTGACACAAACCTCATGTAAGATCTAAATATGCATATATCACACTGTAGCCCCAGGACATCGCAAAGACTCATTACATGTGTGTTAAAATGCCCTGTGATGAATGCAAGTGCACTGGATAAACACATTGTGCGCCGCAGCTGATTTCCCATGGCATGTCATGAAAGCCCTTTGAGGTGGGGGATTTTGTAGAAAACCTGGAATGGAATGGCATCACACACTGAGATGACTGGTGGTGCCACCCAGCAGCTGAAGAAAAACCCAAGCAGATTAAAAGGTGATTAAACTCTCCTTAATCTCATTAAATGGTAAAGAAGAAGCTAAATGGGATCACTGCTGTGGAAGCTAATTCATGGAAACTCCCACGTTATCCCTACCAACCTCTGGTGTCTGTGTGGGAAGCACTTTAGGAAGTTGAGTCACTGCAACAACAGTCAGGTTTTAAAGCTGCACCTGGCAGCATTACACACCGCTGACTCCAAATGGCAGTCAGAGATAAAACAGTGAAGGTTGTCTTAAGTGAAGGAGTGGGGTCTGTGATACTTCATGCCAAGAGTTTTAGAGGCCAAAGATACTGTAAAATGTTGGCCCCTCTTTCCAATGTAGATCACCAATGGGGCAAAGCCAGCAGCTACCCAAGGGCTCATCAGCAATATCTCTTTCCACAAATCAAGACCCCGTTACTCAACATATTCCACCGATGTCATTGCGAGCAGTTTCATGTAGGAACTATTTTCTTTGTACCACCCACCAACCATATCACCATGCAGATGGAAGTGTGCATCTACTCATGAACAAGAGGCTCAAGCTTGTGACAGTGTAGGTATGTTGACAATAATGGCATCTTCCTTGGCTGGGCTGTAACCTCTTGTTCTGCCCCACTGTCATCCCTGTTCATTACCCAATGATTTGTCAAGTACCCCTTGGCCACTCGTACTGGGGCAGATACCCTGTATCAGACATGGCCACAAAGTCTTTCTAACACATGCTTTACACTGTGAAACAAGTGCAATTTGGTAGGTTTAGGATGAGACCATGTTTGTGGTTACAGTAACTATATTATGTTACATATTTCATATTACACATAGGACACATGGTCTCAAGAGTTGAAGTCCTGTGTTTGTCTAAGCCATCCATCCACCCCACCACCTCCAGATGTGGACTTTCTCTCTCTTTGTACTATGTCAACAGCCCAGTGTTTCCCATACAGCCAACGACTGGTTTAAATTTAAGTGACTTGAAATGCCCGGGTGCCATTTTCAGCCACTAACAGGTACAGTGTGGATCTGCATGCCAAGGGGCATTAACAAATTGTCTGACGAGCAGCTCAGTCTCATTCCCAACTTGCTATATACTATGAGTAGATGCAATGCATGCATCCTGATATGTAGCCATATGGATGATGGGTGTAGTTTGATAGAAAGAAAATAGTCCCTACATGCAACTGCTAACACCAAGGTCTTTGGATTGTGTTGAGTAAGCGGGTTATGATTTCTGGAAAGAGACATAGCCATTGTGGTGTTCAAAAGTCATTTTTTTTGGCAGTTTGAGAATCACAAACCAAAAGAGCATCTTGTTCTGTTATATTCAATTTGAGGGCAATTTGATATCTCCAAAACATGGCAACTCATACCAAAACAGTCCAGATGGATAAGGAGCACTACTGATGAGAGAAAAATGTGTTGTTCATGATTTTGGAGATGAGCTGTCCTTTTAAAGAGGCCCTATGTAAAAGTCCATCAACAAAATCAAAGCTGCAGAGCCTGTAAGATCCTGACTTTTACTCTCAGGTGTCAGACCCTTTATTTCCCATAATGCAACCCAATTTCATCTTTTGTTAGACTCACTCTTCCTGGAACATGTCCATGTCTTTTAAACTCCATGCCCCTAGTTTGTCATTTCTGCTAAAAGGAATTATTCACCAAGCCCAAGACAAATAACCCTGATGAGCTTGGTTTGTTTTTCCCTCTTAAGGCTTGATTGATTGCTTCATGTAGGCAGAAAAGATTTCCCAACAGTGTTTATACCACACAAAAACCAAAATGAAGTTTTTAGCTGAAGTTCAAACAGAAGGACAATTATCACTCCAATCTCCTGTCACTCCTGGTCTCTGTCTCTTAATTATTATCCAAAGGAGTATTTTAATTGTATGCATGGGCTTTTGCAATCAAGCAGGCTGCATGGCGTGTACACAAGCAAAACAAAGTTTGTGGACAGCTGGATGGTTTCCATTGAAAAGCTTAGGGAAGTAGCCCTGCTTTACTCTTTATCAGACAAGGGGAAGCTAACTGGACATGCATTTGCCAACCCAGCAAGTTAGTCCTTGAAGTAATTTCCCTAATGGCTTCCACCTTGAACTGGCTCCCACACAGTGGGTGAGACAGTCCAATACAGGCCTAATGGCAACTAGACTACAGTATAGTTAAGGCTACAGAAAGATAATGGTTTTAAAAAATAAACTATGTTCAAGAGTTCTCACTCCCAACTCAACAAATGCAGCAGCTTGGTCACTGGCCCTACGCTTCAAAGTAAAGCTACTGAAGGTCGGCCTGCCCCTCTAGCATCAGATTTATTCATGCAGGGCTCTGCAGTATATCAGTAAATGTGCAACTGACGGGTAGACATTCAAGACAAAGGCACAAAAAATACTTTGGAAGGTTTAGGCAACAAAACTACTTGGTTACGATTTGGAAAGTATGCAACATTACGTACATTATGATTAGTCCCGTGTTTGTTTGACCCATCCATCCACCCAATTCCTCCATGCATGGACTTTGTCACTCTTTTTACTATATCACCAGACCTGGGCAGCACATCAAAATATAACACGAGAGACGCACCTCACAGAAATGATGCTACAGGAGTTCTTGCAGTGTCATAGCTTGAAGGGCAGGGGCACTGACCAAGCTGGGTCAGGAGCAACAATGGGTATAATAATGTATAAAGGCATAATTTCCACCATAGGTGCTCCACAACCATTCATCACCTGGACCACCACACCATTGTCCATTTCACAATATAAAAGACCTGCACTGGCACTAAAGTTGGCATTGGACACTGCAATGGACACTACCTATTTGATTAATTAAATCCAGATGGAGACTTTTTTTGGCCAGGCAAACACCTTCTATTGGATAATTACTGCAGTGATTAATATGTTTCAGCTGGCAACAAGTTATTGAACCCTAACTGATGCAGTGAGGACTTCTCACTTTCTTAAACAACCCTGTCAGAAGACATATCCTGTGGTCGTGGAAAATATGTTACTCTGTTTCAGAAGGGTCAAATTATTGACCTGCATCAAGCAAAGAAAACAACTAAGGAGACTGATGAAACTACTGAAACTGGGTTAAGAACTGACCAACATAGTATTAAAACCTGGAGGGATGGTGGTGAACATCATCTTCAAGGAAGAAATGTGGTTGGAAAAAAAATCTTGAATGATCGTAATCAGAGATCACTTAAACATTTAGTGAAATCAAATCGTACAAAATCAACGGTAAAACTCACAGCTATGTTTAGTAATAGAAAGTAAGAGCATTTCCACACACACAATGTGAAGAGAACTCAACTGATTGGAACTAAACAGCTGTTTAGCCTTAAAAGGATACTCCACCCCAGAATCATAATCCACTCAATATGTACTCACCCCTATGCCGATGTGAAATGTCAACTGTAGCATGTAGCAGGTAGCATGTAAACATGGCGTCGATCTTGCGATATTTTCACACGTGCATCCATTAAGAGATATACGAAGTCTTACGATACCTCGACATTATGTTTACATGTTACCTGGGAGGCTACAGTTGACATTTCAGTTAAAAACATGGTGTAAATGGTGTCTTTTGTGGTTAAATTTTAATGCCGTGGCTCACGGATTACACCACACAAGCAGGATGGAGACATTTTGTGTTTGTTTTGTGTTCTGTTTTTTTTTTTTACATTTACATTTGGTCTCCATTCACTGCCATTGGCTGCAACCCTGTTTTCTGTTGAAACTCCGGGATTGTTTTGTGAACTGAAGATCTTCACATCAGCATAGGGGTGAGTACATATTGAGTGGATGATCATCTAAGAGTGGAATATCTCTTTAAGAAAACCACTTATCAGTGAGGCTAATCGGAAAAATTAGCTAGGGAGCATAAAGATTGGACTCTGGAGCAATGGAAGAGAGGCGGATGAAGTGATGCTCCCATCATGCCTAGTGCCTACTGTACAAGCCTGTGGTGGCAGTGTTACGATCTGGGGTTGCTTCAGTTGCTTAGGTTGACGTTCAGCAATGTTATGAGCTCAAAAACTGAGGTCAGCTCACTACCTGATCCATCAATGGATTTTTTCTTCCCTGATGACACGGGCATATTCCAAGATGACAATGCCAGGATTCATGGGGCTCAAATTGTAAAAGAGTGGTTCAGGGAGCATGAGACATCATTTTCACACATGGATTGTCCACCACAGACTCCAAACCATAATCCCATTGAGAATTTTTGGGTTGTGAAGGAGAAGACTTTAAACAGCGGTCTGACTCTCCCATCATCAATACAAGATCTTAGTGAAAAATCAATACAATTCTGGACAGAAATAAATGTTGTGACATTGCATAAGCATATCGAAATGATGCCATGGTGAATGCGTGCGGTAATCAAAGATAAAGGCGATCCAACAAAATATTAGTGTGTGATTTTTTTTTTTGGGCCCGGTAGTGTATAAATTATAAGGGGTGGATCATCCAATACGGATGTAATTTCTGGGGATACTGAGTTGATTTCTTCATGGACTTGTCTTGTGCTTAGGGGTATTTGTCAAGCAGAACAGGCCCCAAAACTGTTGCCACATTAGAGGCACACTGTTCTCTAAAATAGCATTGTATGCTGTAGAATTGAGGTTATCCTTAATTGGAACGAAGGGGCCTTGCCCAAAACCATAAAAACAACTCCAGACAGACCAAAAGTACATCATCCATGTGGACTGGGACGTCTGTATTAAAAAGTATACATCTTTTTGCTCTCATTGCAGTTAATTTTAATTTGGCTCTTCATCCCTGTGCTGCTACAGTTGTCAAAGCTCTGTGTAAAGTTCTCCAGGGAAGACCTTGCAAACATTTTCTATGATGCCCAGTGAACTCCTGAGCGTATTAGAAGGAGAACTAGCAGAAAAATGTTTTAAAAGAAGTACCAGAAACTTTGACAAGTGCAACAATGTGAGCTTAAAAGTGGGTCCACAGCTTTGGCTGGTGGTTTCTGGAGGGAGCCTGCTGAGAGCCTCTCCAGCAGTGAAACCCTGTCCTAGGGCAAGTGGAGTCTGCTGGACCTGGTCCTGTACCTTGACAGTCTGGTTGAGCCCCAGTCCTGAATCCTGAAGTTTTCCCCAGGTTAGTGAGTCCATCCTTGGGCATGAAGAGCCTGTTGGAACCAGTTGGGCAACATCCCAGGAGGAGGTTCATGGTCAGGGTTACCCTCAGGCGGAAGTTGCCTGAGTCTCTTGAATTTGCTGGAGGCTGCTTAGAGGCTGTCATTTAGAGCGAGGCAGCCTAAAGGCAAGCCAGGGCCTGCAATTTATATATCATGGTTCTGAGTTGTGGCTAGCTGGGGCAAGAAACCCACCAAAGAATGTGAGCTCTTAGTATGTGTGAATTCTGGAATTTGTATCTTAGTTGGAGTCCCCCCACCACCAAGAAAAAGATGGAAAAACCCCTAAGCTCAACTGCTTTCCAAGGGCTAGTGTGTAATAATACACTACAATCCCTGAAAAAAGTGAGTGACCAGTAAATTATGACACTCAACCCTGTAAGTCATGATGAAATGCTTTATTTTTGTTATTAAGCAGTATGAATATTTATGTTTGCTTATAACTCTAATCATACAGTAGTGTAAGCTGGTTATACCAGGTTGTAACACATCGTTGACGTGAGCATCACAGAGCAAATTCAATCTACAGGGTCTTCGGCTTATATGGATTTTTCAACACAGTTAATGCTAATGCATTAAAATATGCATCTGTATGTTGTATCACTCGTGGCAAGCGCTATGAATATATGATGCTTCAGTGTTGGAAGTCAAGTTTATTCATTCATTTACATAGTCAGACAAGCAACTCTCAGGAGACGGAAAAATAATTGGAGTATCTACAGTGATGAATCAATCAGGCCATAGAAGTGTGGAAAATAGGCATGATGCAGCCCCACTGTGTGATTCAGGCCAACATGGCTGCACTGCCTTTCACTTCTCTTTTATGCAGAGGTGGTAAATTGAAAGGATTCAAAGACAAGAGGTGTTCTGGGCTGTTAGACGAAGACAGAACAGAGAGCACAAAAAGGAGAAGGAGTAATGACATGAGGATCTTTTCTCCGAATGCTACCAGATTAAAAAGCTGCAGCAGATTAACACGAGAAGTCCTCTTTAACTAATAAAGGGTGTCGGAATATTTTATCTGAGGAAGACAAATTGACATTCTACTCATCTGTAGTCCACCACAGCAGTCGTACGCTGCAGTATGATTGCCCCTCTCTTGCTCCCAGATCCACGTTGAAAATTTTCCGTGAGCCTTTAAGACAAGTTCAGTAGAGTCTGGAACACTATAATGGCTTAGAGCACTTAACAAATGTAGTGCCCAGATTGTCTTTCAAGTTAAGAGGCATTTATTGAAGCAGTTTGGCTTCATTTACTGCAATAAAGTAGATAATTATCTGTTTAAAGGCTGAATTGTCATGTTTTCAGAATAATGGGTAGCCAAATAGCAAGATTGGGAGTTATTATGGGGAGTTCAGAGCTGTCACCCTTTTGTTGTAAAATGAGACTAATGGAGTGTCTAGACAGGATGTGTTTTAGCTGCGCATTTCAGTCGTCCAACTTACACCCCTCTGATGGAACAGATTTGTTTCTGTGTTAATCAGTTCAGCCGTCTAAACAGTTCAGGTTTTGTTCGTGTCTTCAGAGTTCCGCTAACATCCTGATTCCTTTGTGCTTGTTAGTTCAACATTTTACAAAAACCGTGAACAGAACTCATTACCGGCCAGCTACCAACATGTCGGGGCAACTGAGGTAGCCTACTTAAACTGCTAGCGTGAGCCTTTCAGAAGAACCAGACACATAATTCATGAGAAAAGTGGACAGCACAGTCAAGTCAAGGAAGGCTATGCCAACTTGCATTAAATTACCTTTTCTGTATTATTTTTACACGTTTACATTTGGGCCACCAAAAATCTACTTTGGCCACCAAATGTTGCAGCTTGGTGGCCAGGGTCACCTTTGGTTCAAAATATTAGCGTCTTTCTCGCTAAAGTAATTGTAAGACTGTTAAACAGAGCCCAATATACAGTCATGCTAGCAACTCTGTGAGGCTACACAGTAGCGCTTCATCAGTATGGTAACATCCATAAACATAGTTTAGCATGTTAGCATGCTGATATATGCTAATTAGCACCAAATAAACCCAAATACTGTGGCCAAAATTCCATACGAACATACCATTTAATATGCTAAAAAAGCACTGGACACTGTGTCAGCATAAATATCCCACAATGCAATGCACTTGTGACAACAACAAGAGACAGACAGGGAGGTCTGTAACATCCACAACAGTTCAATTTAAATGTTAGTAAGGTTCCATTTTACTGGGCATAATATATATATTTTAAATGAGTTCACTGTTGTTCTCGGTTCAAGGACGTGATACACACTAAGCAGTGCGTCCGAAAAGATACATACTACTGTTTATTTGCACAAAAGTATGTTGAACAGCAGAATTTTGTGTGTACTACGTAGTATGTGATTGTGGACACAAAGAAAGTTCCGCTGCTAGGGGAAATGTCAGGGGATTTCCAGAGTGAGTCCAATTCATCCTGTGGAAACATGAGTATCTTAACAAAATTCCAGTGTTCCCATGTCGAACTCATGGTAGAGGAGAAATCAGGTGATGTGCCATCTTTCATGGCAATCCATTCAATATTTGTAGAGATAATTCTGGACCAAGGTGGAGGATCTACTGAACAAATGTCATTGTCATCCCTGAGCAACCTGGCAAAAAAAATTCTCTGCCAATTCCAGCATTAATTAGGTAGCTGGTATTAAATGAACATTAGATTTTCATTTCCTGAATCCCACTGAAAGATTTGAGTGTCTGTCTTCCATTTTATGTGGAAGAGGTACTCAGCCTCGTCATGTTATCAAGGCATTGCCATTCAGCACACACTCTCCCACACACACAACCAAGGCTAAACAACACATGCTCCTTTGCTGCTGAAACAGTTTTCCTGCAGTTCTGCTGGGTTCCACTGTCGCTTTGAGCAGCTAATTGGCCTTAAAAGACCACTAAATAGTTTTAAACTGAAGATCAGTTTGGAAACGCTTCCAATTAACTGACAGCTGAGCGCTGATTGGACCACTTACCGCTAATTCAAAGCGGGTTAGATGCGAGTAAAGGTCATCTGCTGTGGAGAGGAGTCGATGGTACTTTAGTTGTTGGTGCCGCCATGCTGGGGAAATCTGGGCAACAAATGCTCCACAGAAATGAAGCGACCTCAGTCAACTGCCAGTGCAGCACTTTGTGACTATTCGAGAACACAACATTAGTAAACATGAGTGGCAGTTGCAATGTTACACAAACACTACATTATGGCTACAGCAAGACCTTGCACTGCATTACTTTCAGATCCTGAGACAATCTGGCCCATGCGTATGTGACTGCACGCAAATCAAATCCACTGCTCTTCATTTGAGCATTAGAAGCATTAGAAGCTTATTAAGGTAAAGCAAGTATCATTATGCAAACTTTGCCCTGAAAGGTGTCTAGAATTTTCTTTGGTGCTCTGCCATGATTAATGAAAATGCTGCTGCACGTCTCTCTGCGGGTGCACCCGAATTCTGATGGGAGGAGAATATGAAAAGCTTGACAGCATGGCTGTAAGTACAGTAACAATGTCAAATCAAGAGCTTAACTGTGAGGAAATGTGGATTATGCTGTGAGTAACAAGTGTGATATGGACTGTACAAAAATTATTTGGGGTGAGGAAGGGCTAAGCCTTATGTTTCTCTTTAGAAAAAGACAAAGTGGATATATTATTCGAGCTAGATTTGCTAATTAGCACTTGAAGTACAGCTGAGGCTGATAATGTCATTAGTTTTGCAGGTATTAAGCCTGCAAAATGTTGGACAAAATTAAGTTTGAACTTGAGGCACCAGAGGAAATGTTAAAAGATTACAGTTCATTCTAAGGGCAACATGTCCCTACAAATTTCATGATCGATCCAATGGAACATTTTCACCAAAAACCACAAAAAGTGGCACTCGACAAAAAGTTGCGGAATCAACAAAATCCCTCTTCTTAGATTCTTCTAAGAACCAAGATGCCTGTACCAAACTTCATGACAACCCAGGCAATAGTTAATGCGATATGCAGCATCACTACTGAAACTGCAACCAAATAACTAAAAGGAGAAATACAGATAAAGAATTTAAAATGATGCACCCAAACTAGGGTTGGGCTGGCCGAGGGTGCCATCATCCATCATGATGGCTGACAGACATCGACCACTGAGCCCTTTACCATCGTTCCATTTTTGACATGTGGGAGAGAAAAAAAAAGAAGCTGCTGCTGCTGCTGTTCATTTCACTACATCTTCAAATCCTGCCCATTATTTACTTATTAAGCACAACTAAGTTAAAGACATGTTGTGTGGAGATGAAGACCTTTGTAAAACCAGCAACAATATCACTGTCCATCTCGATGTTTCCAATGTTCCGATGTGATGTGGACCTAATCCTGACCCAAACATTTAGGGGTGCATGTTGGTAAATTGAGTGCCAATACACTTTTAGCTGTGTTACACGTTTTGGTATTTTTGAAGTGCTGGGAATATTACAGAAGTCCTCTGTGCAGGTTGCATTGTTGACTGGCTCTGAGCAGGCCGGTGGTGGAATCCATTTAACACAGTTATTTTTGGGACCAAGACTGTAGTGCGCGACTCAACTGGCCACAGCACACCCACTCTCTCCTCCCACTAGAGCATGTAGTGAGTTCCGAAGGTTCCAAACCTGCACAGGTGAGGAAAGATCCTCAGTATACTCCGGAAAATGCCAATTTGCCTGTTTAGAATACAATTCCCTCTGCGCAACTGCAACAAAACAGAGCCCACAATATCTCAAAGATCGTGTAAAGCAACAATAAATGGATCAAAGAAAAGTGTTATTAATCACTCATTCAAATATGAATGATTAAAAAAAATTGCTAAGTATATCATTTGGGTCTTAAAATCATGAACAAATGAGTCATTTTCTCTGCTCTGAAAGACTGGGGGTGTGTCCACTCCGCTGTCTCAGCATCAAACACCACTACAACCTGAAAACAACCTGAAACATGGACAGTCTGTCCAGCAGCTTTACTGGATATGTCCAAAAATGTTTGAGCCACCAGAGCCAGAGGATGGTGACAGGATGTTTTGTTTTTTCTTCTGTGTTGGGTTGTTGGAACTGAAGTGAGCTGAAGTGAGCTGAAGTTAGCTGCTGGGCTGATTTGGACTGAAAGAGACGCTGAAGGTACATTCATAACTGACCGTTAGGGGGGGAGGTGGAGTTGGTTCATGGGGCTTATTTAGTGTTGGGGGACCATGGGACAAAAATGATGAGCAACAGTTTATCGGTCCAACGCCACAATTCAGAATTACATAGTTGCTATGTTCTAATATGTATAATGTGTTTTTATTAGAAAAGCTCTCTTTTTCCTTTACACAGACTTTAACAATCATTTTAACAATGTGTACTTCCAATACACACATTATAAGTGGAAGTAGCAATTGCCACATTTTGATTTCAAAGCTCAACTATTAATAAATCCATCATCTGTTAATGAAATCTTTTCAGGAGGCAATAGCCATGTATTCATGCAAATCATTTAGTAACAAATATGCACATCAGCGTGGGTATTTTTCCTGATTACCAGACCAAAAGCTGTTCAAACTGCTGTGCTTGTATCCCACTCCCTGCACTTTGTCAGTTCATTAAGTCTGTTAAAAAGTGTGTGACAGTGATCCCACAGTAATAAGCCCTGAATCATTATTGTGTGAGATGCCTCCTTTTCGTCCTTTCTTTCCCTCTCTCATTTTTTTCCCTGACCAAATGAACCAAACTACAGGTGTGAAAACATCCTTAATGTCTTGATTACTGCATGGCTTACTGCGGAAGGACGGGCAATAAAGTGTGTGTTTTCAGATCAAGGTGGACTGGCACAGTCAACGTGTTTCACTTCAGCACTGGCATAATGTCATGCTGAACTTGCATCATATTATAGGCTAATGACACATTTTACCCGGCTGCAGTTTTGCTGTCAGTTTCGATGCAGAGTAAAGGAGTGACTGTATAAAACTGACTCATGAGGAAAAGCTCTCTGCCAGATAGAATGTTCAAGAAACTAACTGACCCTTCATCTAGTGCCATCATCAAGTTACTATAAAGTTCCCACATGTGCTCTTGTGACAGAGACACCATCGTCCAGACTCTTAAATCACCAGGTACACTGCTTCAATAAAAGTGTAGAGAAATGCAAAATTTGACAGGCCTGCAGTGCCCTTGTTATAGTCCACTGGGGGAGCTTAGCAAAGGGTCAATTGCTAATCAGATTAACAGGTATCCTGTTTCTCAAAAACAGGCATTAGCCAGTTTTTTTTTTGTTTGTTTTTTATTGTGAGGAAGAAAATGAAGGGTCAGTCCTTTGCAGATGGCAAAATGCAACTTTATGCAGTGTGCATGACAGCCAACTTTTTTTTAAATGTAAGTGTTACACACAAAAACAGCTGCATGACCACTTGCTAACAGGCCTGACCCTTCAGCTGAATGGATCCTGCAACAAAAGTTCCTGGTCGAGACAAACCTTGACGCTTTGGACGTTGCTTGGACATTACATCAGTGGCAGTGGTGGGATCTCTCTGGTCTCGGATGTCCCTCCAGTTGAGCCTTGTGTGTTGATGCACTTCTACTAGCTCCCCATACATAACATGGGAAAACAGCTGCATGGTTGCGCACCAGTGGGCCTGGCCCTTTAGCTATATGAATACTGCAGCTGCCCGTGCTACCACAGTGTTCAGCTCCCAGTCTACACATCCCTTGAGTATTTTACCTTTGACTCTTTAGGGTGGGCTCTAACCAAACTTGGACATTACACAAGTACATTAAGTTTTTTTTACATACTTAAATTCAAAACTGTAGGAAGGATAAAATAAAATATAAATATTTGGATAATCGAAAAGTCTAACTTCCCTCCACTGAGCAAAACAAAAAATAACAATTACCTCCTGAATTTGTGAATCTCACAGCCCCTCTGAATATTTCTCTACAGCTCCTTAGTTTGCATTTTCATTAAGCACCTAAGTTACACATCATGACACACGGTAAACACGAAAACACAACCCTGCATCCGTCACGCTAATCTCATCGCATGACCCTCACCCTGTTATGGTACATGATGAATTAACGCGGGGACGGACTGTTGGCCCGCACAGCGTTGTAATTGGTACGTATTAATCCCGCTGGTTGCCCCACCCGCCCCGGCTCTGTGGCCTATGATTACAACACTTTGATCATCGCTCATTAGCTCCATGGAGAATACATGATGATTATGTTTTGGAAATTACAGAGACAGAGAGGCTGAGAGAGGAAGAGAAGGTAGCCCTAACATTCAGAGCTGAAGGAAGGAAACAGTCCCAAATCCCTCCTGGTGGATTAGTGTGAGAAAGCAGGGGATTTGCTGTTTACCTTTTATAAATCCCTCTGTATTCCAGGCTGAAGAATGGTATAAAGTTTGTCATTTTTAGTATTGTCATTTGGAACTGCACTTATTTCTTTCATATCAGCAAAGTGAATAAAGAAATTTCCCACAGCACTTTCCTCCAGCTGCATTCGATGATGTCTGTAAAATGTATTGAGGTGATAGCTGGTCTCCATTTGTGTTCTCTTAATGGTCATGATAGCATAACTTACTGGCAAAATGCTACATTCAGGCACTCCAGCAAGAAGCCTTGGAGATAAAAAGAAATGCTAAACCTGCAGTCTGAGTACCTGACCTGCCATGTAGCTTCAGAATTTCTCAGCAGTCGGGAACACAATTATGCACCCTGTTACACTAACAAAAAAGCCTTGTAAAGTAATATCTACCATCTTTACTAGAAAGGAACCTGGAGAGAGATCTAAATCTATCTGTATTTTATAAATCATCAAAAATGACTTGCAAACTTAGCACATAATTCACATTTACTCCAGCAGTCTTTACACAACCTGCAAAGATTTGGGGATTTTGGCAGATTGTGACTACAGGCCCACATTTGTCTGTATCCAGTTGGCAAATCTATGCCATGTGCACCATATTACATTACCTTGTGAGACAGTGGGATTCACACAGTCACATGGGAATCCATCTTGCCTCAAGTTATCAATTTGTGTCCACACCAAAACTGGTGCAGCCAACTAGCGTCCTAGGAGGGACTATAGTAGCTATGGGTGTGGTTTTAGGTGTGATGAAAGCGTGACGCGTTCATGGAATCAACTCGTCCTGAACAAACATCGCAGCTCCTGAAGAGGTTAGCATAGATACTGTGATGGCATCAGTTATATCAGAACTTCAAAGTGGTTCTTCATTGAAAGAAGAGCAAAGAACAACACTGAAGTCTTTTCTCCATGGAGAACATGTTTTCACTACTGAAGTTAGTCCATGTTAGATGTGATAGACAGATGGTTTGTCCGATCACCTGCCAAATGTTGAAAAGTGCTGACTCCCCAGATGGTTCTGCGTAACAAACCATCTGGTGTGTCAGGTTATATATTACATGGAGGCTCTTTTGTCTGAACATGATTTCTACTGTGTATGGCTTTGCACAGTCAATCACAGCCAACAACAGAATCACTCCTTCTGTTCTTACCTTTCAAAATAAAAGCCTCAGATCTCCGTGCCTTACTAGCTGCTTGATCAGTGTGGTGCTGATGTGATTGTATGTGTTTCATTGCAGGTTTGTGGCAATGTCAAAATTATCCTGCATTTGGCCTTCTGTGGAATTATTGATTGTATATTGTACAGTTGTTAAAATTATGGAACAAATACAATAATTATCATACAATTGAACATTGATTGAAACATACAGAAAAGCTTGAATTCAAATACTTAAAAAGTTGCAGGGCCAGCTAGGAAATGCTGCACATGGCTCAATATTCTAAAAATAGTTTGCACATTTTGAAATTAAAAAATTCAAAACAGAATGCTAAAAAGTTTGTGCTTGAGACGCTGACCATAGACATATATATGTAGATGCTGCATTGACTTCAGCTTTTTGCTGCATTATATCAACATTGCCACCATGTTCCCTCGGTCAAGACTGACCTGTGAATATAGTTTTTCTAAACAAAAAGCACAATAACATTTACTTCTCAACTGGTCTCAATGAGTGGTATTCAAGGGGTTATGAGCTACGTGGAGTAAGTTAGAAAAAAATTTAAAGCTTTTTGTTCTCATTTCTATCATCTATGACAGTGATGATGGCTGATGACCTGAGTAAGGGAAGCAAGTACACTAGTTATTTTGAAAACAACAATGAATTAGAACATTCAAAACCAGCTGCGTCTGCCCACTAGCCAAGGTTGGTGGTGGGTGGGTGAGAGATTCCAAGATAACCATTAAAAACAAGGGAACTATCACCCACACCATAAAAACGAGTATCGCCACAAGCCAGGGATAAAGGCTGAGCTGTCTGATGGTGCAACACCGTTATTTCATCGGGCCGTGTGTCACCATGGGCATTGTTCAGGTGCCAGTGAGGAGAGACTATTGGCGATTCTTTTGTCTTCTTTTGTCTCAGACAAATTTGACAAAGACAAGACAAGGGACAGATTTGAAATGATTGGGAGGTAGAAATAAAAAATAAAAAATAATCATCATCATCCAAAGCAACTTACATAATTACCTGTGTTAATACATGTATTTCCACCCACAACATATATCACTCTGACAAGCTGTGGAAAAATATTTTTCCATATAGATATTTCAGTCACTCTATTAGGTGAGCGGCTTTGTGACAGCAGATGAGAGCATGGTGAAATTCAAGGCAAGACTTACCTTCTGTCAGTATACAAACAAATTCAAGGCAAGACTTACCTTCTGTCAGTATACAAACAAGCTCTGGGTCATGGCAGGAGGCTCTATAAACTCACAGGGTCTACACAGGGTGTGAGGAGGACACAGGAGGAGGGTCTTTCCCACCATGCCATCATGGCTGTAGCCCCAAACTGCTAAGAGTCTCATCAGTCTTCTACTCAGGGATGGAGCTTTTGCAGGACATGAAGAGCCATGGGCTACTGTAGATGCCTTTGGCACTGTTTGCGCTAACAGAAAGGGACCACAAAAAGACAAAATGCTGAGCAAGCAAGCTTCGTTGGGCAAACATGAATTCAAAGTGGCTTAAAAGGCTGATCTCGGGGCGGCCCTGTAGCTCAGTTGGTATAGTGTCCACCCCATGTATGCAGTGGCCACTGGTTTGACTCTGGCCTGTGGCCCTTTGCTGCATGTCTTCCCCTCTCTCTTCACCCCTTTTCCTGTCTGCTCTTCAGCTGTCCTATCTAATAAAGCCAAAAAACCCCATAACTTTAAAAAAGGCTGATCTCACTTTCTGTGTTTGGCAGGACACCAATAATCTGACATGCCAGATGGTTTGTTACACAGAACCATCTGTGTCCTTAGAAACTCTTTGGAAAAGGGCAGGCACTTTCAAAAAACATGTGGCAAGCGATTGGATCTGTCTATCACGTCTGACATGGGCTAACTTCAACCAGTCAGCTCAAATTCTTGTCAGAGCCAGTCGTGAGAAGTCTGAAAACATCTTTTCCATCGAGACGAGCCTTTAGTGTTGTTCTTTGCTCCTCCTTCAATGAAGAAATACAGTGCAGTTCTGATATAACTGATGCTATCACAGTATCTCTGCTAACCTCTTCAGGAGCTGCTGGATGCTTCTCGCTGTCATCACACCTAAAACCACGGCCAGAGCTGCCAACCGTCCCTCCTAGGATGCTGATTGGCTGTACCACTTTTGGTGCGGACACAAACAGGGAACTTGACAGCTGGCAAGATGGATTCTCACTTGATCTTGCAAAATCCAGCTGTCTCACAATATAAGGACAGCAAGGCTGTCATGGTACTGTCTAATTATTATGATCCCACTGAGAAAGGGTCGGTGAAGTGAGGGAAGCAGAAGCATAACCAAACTGAGGTTGCAATACCATCAGGCCTTTCCCACCACCAAAAACAAATGAATGGCTTGGATTTGCTGGATGGGATGGTTGAATATTATTCCAGTGTCAATCAAAGAAATGGAGTCTTTTCTGCTGATGCTACAGAAAAAAAACATTCAGAAGAAGAAGAAGAAGCTCAGGCCATCAATCAAGTCTTTGTAGATGTGGTGGAAGAGAAGGTGATTTAAGCGTCACTCTGACATTGTTGAGTAAAGGAAGGACAGATGCTCCGCTCATCTGGTGCATTTTGGGAGCACTGCATGAAAGTGAGACTTTTCATGGCTGTTCCTGGCAAATTGACTACTTTTTTTTTCCTAGTTATCAATTCCAGATTTACAAAGCTTTCAACTCCACATCCAGAGAAATTACAAGCTGTTTAACAGCAGCTAATCTGCATATTTCACGGAGTACTACCTACCTGGTTTTGAAAAGAATTAACCACTTTCTATTTTTGAAGCATTCTGCATTGAAGCACCTTTCTGTGTCTGAGTCCCAGCAACAATGCTCAGTCGGAGCCAGCAGGGTTCCACGATTTAATAAGGTTGGACTGAAGCACTCTTTTGTACCCCAGCCAATCCTAAAACTAAATATAGAGCTTAATCCCAGATCAGATGTACACTGAATGGCCTTGAATGATTGTGATTGTAATGTTAAACGTATGCGTTTTTGTTTCTTGTCTCAATTTTTGTTTTTCCATCGTCGTCATCACCAAACAATGCTGAAAGTGGGACTAAATATATCCACCATCAGTGCTTGAGAAAGCTTTCAGGGATGATTCCAACAGCATGCACTGCCACAATTTTCAGGCTCCTGACTCATCAGATGTGGCGGCGTGATCATGTGCTTCAGTCCCAGTTTCTAGTGCCAATACTGTTTCAACACCTTTTATAAAAGGAAACATTCTCTCCACCCCCAAACAGGTCCTCATTCACCACTCTGCCTGCCACAGTGTTGTTTTCTCCTCTATATCACTGTGGATGATACAGAAAATGTTATAATTAAAGCAGTCTTGGCTGACCACAGGACAGGCTGACCAAGCATATGTGTTGGGCAACACTCGTCCACGTCTCCTCTCCTTGTCTTGACTTTGTGCAGACATAAAACAAAAGGCTGCCCACTCCCCTTCAAAACAGAGTAAAAACAAAGGAGAAAAAAAAGGATTACTCTTTCATGCTATGTTAAAATAAGCCCCAGTTATCCTCCAGACTCCTTTGCTACCAAATAATACTGAGAGACCACAGCTTTAAGATTCCCTTTCTACTTTTTAGGGCGACACAAAAGATGTTGAAATGTTTTGGCAGTGTTTTGGCATAATGCTAAGCAACACAGATCTCATGTGGCCTCACTCTTACTATGCAAGCCTTCTTTCTCTCGCCCTACACAATGAGGGCTCAAACTTGACAGCTCTGCGGCTCAAAAATAGTGAAATAACATGGAGACGACGGGCTTTGACATGATAATGAATTTGCATGGCAGAAGCTCAGCGTTTAATTTCTCTGTGTGCTGAGGAGCAAAGGAGAGATGGGTAGTAAAGGCCAGAGCAAATTAAAAGATCATCAATGGGTGTTGGGAGATTGATGCTCCTCTGGCCTGTTAGGGATGTAAAGTCAATGGTGTGAGCATGTTATCAGTTTAAAAGAGTTTTTTTTTGTAACAAAGCTGGGTTAGAAGGGACTGAGCTGCTCTCTCTGGATGAAACATGAGCATTGTGCAGCTTATAAAGCTCTTAGAATTATGACTCCCTAAAGGGATTTCACACAAAACAATGTGCACAAGGATACCTCCCTCTACACACACCCACACACTCTTTATCGTTGCTTTCTAATTGTTTAATAGCAAATCTGCCTCCTCTGTATACTGTACACTTCTCACAGAATTAGAGAGCCAGGAGAGTACCATTATCGCTGTATCGACTGGTTGTATTGGATTCTCATTACCAGGCAAGCAGCCAGGTGGAGTACAGTATGATTCTTGCTGCTGGTGAAGAAGAGCAGGCCAAGAGCATTTAGAGCAGGTGATCTACCGCTGTACTTTATGGATTGTTATGGTTAATTTGCTCAGGGTGACGTGAAGAAAATCCCAGGCTCGTCTGGAGTTTGCTGAGCACATTTCTTATAGCTGTGGAGAGAGCCACATCCTACGTGATGCCAGTGCCAAAGATCCCACACCCCAAGGACTGCAACAACTACAGGCCGGTGACACTGACATCGCACTTGATGAAGACCCTGGTCTATCTTCACCCCTTGGCGAGCCCATCAGTGGGTGACTTACTGTTGTACTCTATGGATTGTCCAGGTTAATTTGCTCAGGGCAAGGTGAAGAAAATCCTCTGATGCACATTTGAGCACATTTCCAACCTGAGTCTGAAGCTGTGGAGAGTGGCACAGCTGTGGAAACATCCTGCGTGGTACACTCCAAGGACCTGCAATAGCTACAGGCTGGTAGCACTGATAAAGCTGGTGAGGACCCTGGTCTATTTTCATCGCATGGTGAGCCCATGAATGCGCATGCTACAGTTCGCCAACCTGGCATCAGGGTGGATGATGCTGTCAGTTCCCTCCTACATTAGATCCCTTGCTAATCTGGAAAAGGCTGGGAGCACTGTGTGAATCTTGTTTCTTTTTTTCATTTTTTTTTTCATTTCTCCTTAGCCCTAAATACCACATAGCCCACACTTCAGGGGCAAGTTAGAGCATACAGGGGCACAGCCTGAATCCTGGACTTCTGTATACTGTGCACTAGAGAACTGGAGGATAACATTATTGCTGTATTGACTGGTTGTATTAAATTCTCACTACCAGGCAGGTAGCCAGGTGGGTCATGGTATGACTGTGCTGTTGGTGGTGAAGGGCAGCCCAAGAGCACACCAACAACCTCAACAACTACAGGCTCCGCCTTATGGTGAGCCCATCAGTGGGTGATTTACTGTTACTTCTTGGACTTTATGGATTGGTTAATTTTCTCAGGGCAATGTGGAGAAACATGCCAGGCTCATTTAGAGTTTGTAGAGCACATTTTCAACCAGAGCCTGAAGCTGGAGAGAGTGCCACAGCTGTTGAAAAATCCTGCATGGTACCAGTGGACGTGTGGGTGGACCTCAACAGCTAGAGGACAGTTGGACGGGCATCAAAATATCTCTAGTGCCTTCAACACTGTACAGCCCACATTTCTTGATTGCCAGTCCGACATTGTTGTCTGCAGCACAGGGTCCCTGCAGGGGGCAGTCATGGCTCCTTTCACCCTCTCTGATGACTCTGCAATTTTTGGTCACATCACAGATGGGGACGTCAGGGAGTAATGAGAACTGACCCAGGACTTTGTGGACTGGTGCCAGCCAAAGCGCCACTAGATCAATGCAGGGGAAACTAAAAGAGCTGCTGGTGGACTTGTGAAAACACTCCTTCTATAGCAGTGAATCCAGGGGATGGACATCAAGATGGTGAAATCTTACAAGTATCAAGTACTTGTAAGTGTTCAGTTAAGTTGATAGTTTTGAGTCCTTTGAACCCAAACCACTGTATTTTCCTAAGTAGTTATTGTGCCTAAATTTAATCAAGACTTTACATATATATTATTGCTAAGATGACAGGACAGTGACTTCAGCCACAACTTCTCCTGTCTGCATGACATAATGTCCCTCAGCAAAACCTGGGTTGCTCCCCAGCCACTGGGGATGCACAAGCCAGTAGGCTGAATTAAAAAATGGAGAGGGTTGCATCAGGAAGGGCGTCCGGTGTAAAATGCCTATGCAAGTTTTGAGTCTACAGTGACACACAAAACTAAAAGTCGATACACAAACTGTAAGACGTTAGATTTTTGAGTGTGCTGTTGAAAGACACTATTGTCCCACAATGCAATGCACAAAGGAAATCGTAGAGCTACCCGTACTACCCGCAAAAATTCAAACAAATTGAATTAATTACAAATTTCTCATACTAACAATGGTCACCCAGAGTATTATTTAGTACAGTATGTAATCAATGTGAAGCATGGACAAAGTACTATTCTGTCAGATTTAATTAGGCTACATGTTCAAACAAGACGTATAATGTTCATCAGAAAGCAGACTGGCTGATTCTACATATCTATCAAGGCTGATTCCTCAGAGAGAAATATCTGTAAAATCCAATCTTCTTTACATTCCAGCCTCTGTTTTCATTTCAGATTTGCATACCATGCAGGCAGCTGCTATGATGTATAAATGATGATTTAATATTTATTATTTTCCAGATCCCCTTGATGGACTATCATGACTATGGCATGTTTTCCTTTCTATCAAGAGACTTGATCACAGCTCGTGTCAGGCTGCTGTCCCACACACCATGAATATTTATGAGAATACACTGGAAAAAGATACAAATCTATGTGGTAAATTCTGTCTTCAGCCTTTTGTTTTAGTATCTCAGTGGTTAAATTGGTATGCATTATGTGTAACTGACACACAAGCCATTGCCCTTTGGAAGTACTTTTACAGTGTACTTCAGTTCTGTTTGATGCTGTATAAAATGTTTCTTTTAAGCATTAAATTAAGAATTTGTCTGTTGGGAAGCTGTGGTTATTTTGGCACTGACACTGATAAGGGACAAGGACAAAAGATTTAAAAATATTTAATGTCAAGCCACCAGCAAAGTGCTCAGGTTCCCCTTTTAAAATCCAGCACAAGTCTCAATGGACGAAGCAACTCTTATTACACCGTCTGGCTCGTCATCAAATAACTGGTCGATGGCTCATGTGATTTTTAGAATCCTTATTTCTGGACAGCATGATTTAATGGCAACAGTGAAGGTTTTTCAAGGCCAAATGTGTATATTACTGTAATCTGTAATATAGCAAGCCATATACACATTTAATCAGTAGTAGCAATGACAAAGTAGGTATTAAAAACTGCTTTTTGACTGGTTAGAATTCCAGACCATCATATCCTTAATGCATTTTTGACTAGAAGCAGTTTTAATTAAAGCTATCTAGAATTAATTTCTCACTAGTCGAAATGTTAATTATTGATAAACAATTTAATTTCTTACAAGTGGAACTGTTCATTGTTGACATCTGTAACTTAGCTACAATTCAGTTTTGACATGTTATATTTCTAAGTCAGCATATCCGTAATGTCATTTTGACACACTGCAATTTTAATTAAAGATTACTACAACTCAGCTCTCACTAGTGGCAATGTTCTTTGTAGATACCTACAATTGTTCTTACGCTACAGAAATACATGGGATTCTAGATATCTAATATCCATTTCTGACTAGTCTAAATTAAATTACTGATATGTCGGCTTGGATTGTGACTTGGAAGAATTTCAGAAATCTATACTTTTTTATAAAACAAAAAATTTATTCCGAATATGGAAACAGTACAAGGCTTCCCGATTGCTACTAAATGATTTCTTTGCACAACATCATATAGAAATGAGAATTTGAGGAAGCAAAATAATAATAAAACACAAAAAAAATATATATAAATGACATATTTGAAAAGGAGTGAGAAGAAGCATAGCTAAATGTATTTGAATTAGTATCTGATTTACAGGTTTATCTCGTGAAAAGCATGTTTGTACTATAACAATTATATTTGAGATATCTACAGTTCCTAGAAGTAGTCAGAATTGGATTTGGTGAATATGCTTAAATGGTTTGTTGATAGGGACCCTTTGCTAAGCCTTGCCTCCGTTTGTGTGTCCAGCTAACTAATGCTAGCTTACTAGCTGCAGTAACTTTACCTTCAGACAAACTTGTTAGATACCATTGCATCTGCATTTGTTCTGTTGGGGTTTGGGGGAGAGGATGTGGGCTGATGCGGGCCAATGACGGGTTAGCTTAGCTCTTATCCTGGGGTGATCACGGTCCGGCTGGTCTAGCTGGTCTGGCTGGTCTGGCTGGGTGATCTCAAGGTCCGCTGCACTTCCTTTTCCCACGTTAATGAGTGT
>JAJHUR010115792.1:0-13239 GCA_027495735.1 Lutjanus campechanus | reverse complement strand
TCTCTCTCTCTCCCTCTTCCTCATTCCCATCCTTCATTTAGCTTTTTGCCTGCAGCTGATGTGACCTGCCCTGACCTGCCACTCATGCACAAAATCAAAAGAGAGCTCTAGCTCTGATCGGCATCAATCATACCCAGATGAACATGCTAATTTTCGCCCCTTTTCCATCCATACACATGTGGTGCTCGTCTTGACTTGTCTTTAGTGGAGCGTCTGAGCAGTGGATAAACATTTTACGTCCTTGAAATTCTTCACTATAAAGTCCCCTGTTATTTTCTTACCTAAAAGCTTGTATTATGAAGCAGCAAAATCAGGAAATGTTTGGTTTTCATCAGCAGTCACTTAACATGAGTCCTTTCGTCTGAAAAGGAACATGAAACAGTAAAAAACCTCAAACTTCAAACCACAGAGATTCAGTTAGAAACTACAAAAGCACTGACAGCTGAACACAGACACGTTCTCTGCTCTCGTGCACGCACATGAATTGAGTCTCGGCTCTCCTGTGCACATGAGAGAAATAAACAGAAAGATAAACTTGTCTGCTGGCAATGGGAAGGGTCAGTTGCTTATTTGTAGCAGGTTTACCCACATTAACAAAACCCACATTAAAAGCACCCTAATTAACATGTCAGTGATAAATACTAAAATAAAAATTGTTGTTTTTACACTTGTCCTCCTCCTCTGTCCTGTCTGCATGTAGGATAGGAAATCTGTTGGTCCCCAATGACAACTACTGCAAGTTTGAAGACTGGCTGATGCCGATCTTGGACCAGATGTTGTTGGAGCAGAACACAGAGGTGGGTGTCTCTGAGTGATTGAGGATGTTTGTCTGTTGCACCCAGGACTAGGGCAGGGTATCATTTTAAAAAAAGTACGATACCAGTACCCTTAAAGCGATACCGAAACCAGTAGATTACTTCATTTGATACCTCTTCTTTATGCAGAACGCTTGCTGTGATTGGCTGCAAACAAAACAATATAAATAGTCTTGTTTTTTTTTCTAGAGCTGGGTACAAAAAGGATTGAATGCAGGTATTGTTTGACTGGAGAAGTTTTGATACTACTTGGTACTGGGTTGTTTTAATCGATACCTTACTCCATGACCTTGTACACAAAATTGTGCATCCATGATTGCCTTAATAATAATAAAATGTTGTGTGCATGAAGTGATATATATTTTTTACCTTTTTGAACTCTCTCATTTCAGGGCACCCGTTGGACTCCCTCCAAAATGATTCACAGGCTTGGCAAGGAGATCAATAACACTGAGTCTGTCTACTACTGGGCGTACAAGGTGACACATGGTTTACGTTGGGATTATATAACATCATAAGGAAACAAGAGAGACAGAGAAAAACCAAACCACACAAGACACAAAATCACATTGTTTAAAAGTCTGACAATGCAGACAAGCTGGAGCAAAAATGGTTCTGGTGACAGGTGGGTACCATGACAGGCTGTGATTTAGGCAGAGACAGACACTGATCACATGGTCACATGCAGGCACTTAAAAAGTATTAAACAGTCTAAAATCCAACTATCTGAATTCTAGGCCCTAAATTTTCTAAAAATGAGATTTGGACATGTATTAAAAATTGAACTATGAAGTTCATTCTTGCTTTTAAATGTGTTTTTCGGGAAAAAATGTATTTATCACGCTGTAACAACTACAAATTGAAACCAACATTGAACCAAGAAATAGGAATGCAAACTTTGCCAGCATGGCTGTGAAATAGATGTTAAACTACTTTGCCAATGGTCTCGCATGATTGACTGATTTCCTTTTATTTTCATGTCATGCACAAATAGTGCCCAACCCTCGTGGCTTTATGAGACACCAAATACGGTTGCAGTGTTCACAACGTTTTCCTTTTAGTATAAAATTACAGTCCATTCTGTAGCTCAGACTTAAACAGAACACTCTGCCTTCTCTCCCGAGCTTGACAAATCAAATCTGCTACACAAGCACAACTCGAGTTTCTCATATTCATCCGACCAAAAGAAGTCAGCACAGATAGAGGACATTCTTAGTAAAAAGTACATTTCATCAAGCTCACACAACAAACAGAGTCTCTCCTTTTCTGGAGGAGCATTAAACCTGCAGGTCTCCAACTGTGCACGTCATGATATTTGTCTTTTGTTTAAATTATACTTCACACAAGGTTCTACGTCATAGCAATTCTTTATTTATCAACTGACCATTTTTCACTGTACATGAGAAACATTTTACTTCTAATCTCCTGAATATTACAAAGTAATCTTTTTTAAAGACAAATCATCCAAGGGAGTTCATTTCATTGACCCATGTGAAATGTCCCAATTAAATAAATTTTTATTGAGTCTCTGATCTGACATCCTCGCAACTCTATTCCAAAGTCGAAGCATTTCACATTTATGTCTGATGTTTGGAAACTTCCATCCCATATCTGCCCTGATGACCAGTTCTGAAGGTCTGACCAAACTGAGCTTTACAGTGGCTTTTTAGAACCCTATGGCACTACATGCACTTAGTTTTTCCTACAGTTTATGGCACAGGCCTACAATTTATGCATTGTGAATGAATAATTGATCTTGTGTCACTAAAAAAATCAGTATGACACTGATGATTGAACTTGAATTCTGCTTCTTAGCCTTATTAACTTCATTCATGTTGTACATGCAGCGGATTTCTGTCAATAAATGTGCTGTTTATGTTCTGTGTCAGAATAACATTCCAGTGTTCAGTCCTGCTCTGACGGACGGCTCTCTGGGCGACATGATCTACTTCCACTCTTACAAGAACCCAGGCTTGGTTTTGGACATAGTGGAAGGTAAAAAGCAACATCACTGCTACGGAGCAGGATCGCCACAGCGGCCTCAGCATTGTGTGAATGTTATCCTTACATCACGAATGGGGGGGCTTTGTTTCAGATATTCGCAAGTTGAACAGCCAGGCGGTGTTTGCCAAAAGGACGGGAGTGATCATCCTGGGAGGAGGGCTGGTCAAACATCACATATGCAACGCTAATCTTATGGTAACCAACTCCACGTGATCGTTTTTCTTACTTTTTATTACTCGTACATGAATTCACATCAGGTTTTACATACAGCTCTTCAACAGTCTGAGGAATTAGGTTGGTCTTCAGTGGTGGAATGCAACATTCACTCAAACAGTGCCGTTCTGAGGTACTTAAATTGATTATTTCCATCCCATGTTACTTACCTCACACTCCTAATCCACTCCGATTTATTAGTACATTACAAAAAAGTTGGGATGTTTTGTAAAACAAGATATTTGATGTTCAAACTGATAAACTTTATCAATTTTGTAAATATGCGCTCATTCTGAATTTGATGCCTGCAGCGTGTTTCAAAAAAGCTGGAACAGGGGCAACAAACCACTGGGAAAGTTTGTGGAATTCTCAAAAAAAAAACAACACCTGTCCATATTTAGTGGTCCAAGTAGCTGTTATGAGTTTGAGTCATCCAGCACAGGCGCGGTCAGCAGGGCAGACCTAACACAACACCAACATGGAAAATCAGTTTCCTCTTCTGACGTTCCGTCTCTCGTCTTCCCCCTTCCAGAGAAACGGAGCTGACTACGCTGTGTTTGTGAACACGGGTCAGGAGTTTGACGGCTCTGACTCAGGGGCCAGACCTGATGAAGCCGTATCCTGGGGCAAGATCCGAATGGACGCCAAACCTGTGAAGGTACCGATATTTATGCCAGAAGTATTAGCCGTGACCAGACCAAGACTAATGTCAACATTATGTTCCATTTATTCCAATTATATCCTCAGATACCCTCTTATTGGAAGAGCTTCATTTAGTTTTTTCACATATTTTCCAGATGTGGACTTTTCCTTCCTTCCTTACACTAAAATGGGATTGCACCTACAAAGATTAGATTTAAAAATTAAGCTCTCTTGCACAAAAAAGAACTAATCTCCATTTAGTAAATCCAAGTTTAGTGATGTCAACTAAAATTAAATAGATTTGAATCAGTATGCTAGTATTTTGGCTGCTCTGTATTCCAAAATAAAACATTTTTGCTTGCTAGCTAAAAATTTTCCACCACTGAAAAAACATTCAGTGGTGGAAAGGGTACTGGAAATCTGTACTCAAGTACAAGTAATGCTACGGTGCATTTTATTTGCTATTGTGTGGCTGTTTTTGTGTGAGTGTGTTTGTAGATAGTAGATAGTGTTTATTTATTTAAGTCCTTTTATTTAATTGTGCATATTGTATTTTATTGTATTATTGACCTTGCTGCTGCTATCTCGTCAGGCACCAAGTATGATGACAATAAAGGAAATTCAATTCAATTCAATTCAATTCAATTCAGCAAGTACTGTTACACTGCTAAAATATTACTCAATTACAAAAGTATTTGTTGCAAAAAAGTATTAGTTACTTTTAACCGCTGATGTCACAGTCACCTCTCCAAACTAGGGTTGGAAATTTTGTGCGTTTTCCTTAATCAGTTGTTGAAATTCTAATAATTGATTGATCATTAATAATTTACAAGATACTAAACATTTTTCCTCATTTTCATTTTTTTCTTTTTTTTGTCATTTTTAAGTTTAAAAGTTAAGTTTAAAGTTTAAGTTTCCTCATTCAACAAATGGCTCCATCAGACAAAACAATGCCAAATGAGGTACTGTTACTGTCGTGTCTATTGACTAAATATCCATCAATACATTCTTAATTGGTTAAATCCTCAACTGTAATTAATCGATTAATGATCAATCATTGACATCTTTACTCCAAACATGTGCTCTCGCAGCGTTTTGTTTTGTTTTTTATTTGTATGTCCTGGTTTTCACTGGCCTGTTTGTGATCAGATCAGCCTATTGGCTACTAAAACGCAGATGAAAGATTTAAGTATCAATTCAAATTGTATTCAGGACTTGACTATGATTTTAAAAGTAACTAAGTAGATCACATCTTATAATGCATACTAAACATGAGTAAAAGTACAGACTTGAAAATCTACTCACAAAAGTACTAGTACCCCAAAAAACTACTTAATTACAGTAATTTGAGTATTTGTAATTAGTTACTTCCGCCCCTGGAAACATGACATTATTTGCCGGCTGGCTAAAAAGTTAGCAAAATGTTACATTGTTTCCTGGCTACTTAAAAAAGTTGATAAAATGTTCCAGTGTTTGTTAGCAACTAAAATGTTAGCAAGATGTTCATAATCATATTGCAATCACAATTTCAGTCCAAATAATTGTAATATGACTTTTTTTTCTAGCTAGCTTAAAAGTTAACAAAACTGGTCAGCGTACTCTTGGTGGCTCGGCTCCTTTGAGAAAACTTGTTAGCTGAATTAATGGAGCAGTATGGCCAAATAATAGCGGATTAAAAAGTGGATAATGGTGCTTTAAGAAAAAAATAAGTTTGCCTGGTACCAGCTGGCAGCTGACTGTTTTAACAGATCAACTGGAGTGAAAGAAAGAAAAGACTCATCATCAAACTAAACTGGGTTTATTCTGTCTCTTAACTCTGTTCAAGGAATATTTTGCTCAGTCGATGTGAAAAAGGCTGCCATTTTAAAAAGTTAAACCTCATCAAGTGTAACTCTAAAGTAAATACTGGACCTGAGATCAAAATGAAAACGGGGGTTATACTGCATGCCAGTAGCCATTTTAGAAATACCCATGACATAACATCTGTGATAAGTGGCATTGACCTCCATTCAGATATAACCTACAGCTGATAAACATCAATTTTCTGCTTTTAATTTTCCAGGAGAAAAAAAAAAAAATCAGTGTTCACCAGGAGCTGTGGTTCCTGTTTTAGCCTCAAGGTGGCAGCATCTGACTGCACAGTGTTTGACACAAGGCAGCAGAGTGGCATCGAAGCACCAAAACATAAATATGAAAAAAGAAAACAGGGACTGGCTTCATTGTGGTGTAGTAAGACGGAAAAGTGATCCACTGCTCTGCTCTGTGTTCTCAGGTGTATGCAGACGCCTCTTTAGTCTTCCCTCTGATCGTGGCTCAGACCTTCGCTCTCCACGCTGACAAGCTGACTGCCGGCAAGAAAACAGATTAAATTAGATGATCTGTTAGAAACATCAAGCAGCGAAATAACTCACTGCAGTTTGATGTTCTTAACAGTTCTGTTGAATATACACGGTGATGGCAACTTTAAGAAGCAACGTTACGTATAATGCTGTCATTGAAAACTTTATTTTCAGGGGATCAGTGGTGAGGATTTCCTGTAGAGCTGCAACAATTAGTCAGCCGACTATTTTGATGACCATTTAAGTCATTTTTCAAGCAAAAATGTCAAACAATAGCTGGTTCCAGCTTCTTAAATTTGATTCTTTGAGTTTTGGACTGTCGGTTGAACGAATTGTGATGAGAATTTCCCACAATTTTTGACATCAGACTAAACGATAAGTCGTGAAAATAATTGGTCAGTCCCTCCAGGATTTCAGGAGCTGTTTTTGGGATTGTTGGGGCCCTAAAATGCCTGATTTCACAGCAGCTTTTCCAAAGAAGAAAACTGCATGAACACATAAAACTTGTGTTGTGTTGTGGGTGGGGGTGGGGGTGGGGGGTCTCTTTTTGTATAATTCATTAAAAATCAAAGGTACCTTGTTCCAGCGAGGATAAAACCACACTCTGTTCTGAGTTTTCTAAGAAACTGTACTTAAGAAAAAGCTCCAGATTATTTAAGTTGTTTCAAAATCTGCTTTATTTGTAAATGAGTGAAGAAGTGCTCCTGGGAGGTGTTCCACAAAGAAGCAGCACCGTGATGGAGCTGAAAATCAGTCAAAACAGCACAAAATTATGAAATCTAAGAGTGCACAAGGCATTAATAAATGTCAGTAACAATGACAAATATTGTGTTCTTTTAAGAACACATGACAACCTTTAAAAAAATACACACACATACATGTGTAACGTTTGCTGCTCTGATTGGTGGAACTCACAGGAAACTACAATTAGATTGGTTGAATTTGCCGTAACTTCCTGGAGGGACTGACTGGCAGATGAATCAGTAATGAAAGTGGAAATAATCATCTATTTGCAGCCCTGGTTTCTTGTCTTAATGCTTTCTGTAACAATATTTAGTTGTTAAAACGAGCACAGCTCTTTTCCTGCGAGCTGGAATGGCATGGGTCGCATGCTATTGCATGAACCAAAGAGACTGTCTGGAATGTGTCGGGTTTTAGCCGTGAGTGTGTTTGTGTGAGAAAGAGATACACACTCGCGATGCGTTGTTATTTAGCTCAGAGTTTTAATTTATTTCAGTCTATCTATCTGTGGGAGGACAAGCAGACACAGAACTTGAATGTTTCCTTGTTCCCTGGTCAGTTTTGACATGATCCGAGCCTTTACCTTACTGTCACTGTTACGGGATGAAAGATGTGCCTGTATATCTTAATAAATCATAACTGAATCATTAGGGTCTGTATTAAACGGGGTTTTAGTGGACTGTTACAAAAAGTCTTTGTGCAGTAGTTCTGTGTGAGAAAGCCTTTGTGACACTTAATTTCACATGACTGTGTTTGTGATCTTTGTTGTATAAAAGGATTAGGGCTAAACACTCTCATTTTCTTTTTTTCCCTTTTATGTTCAAAGCTTCTGTTTAGATTTTATGATGTCACCCCGCCCCCCAAAGAAACCTATAAAATATCCTC
The DNA here is from genome assembly GCA_027495735.1 of Lutjanus campechanus. Classification (NCBI taxonomy): domain Eukaryota; kingdom Metazoa; phylum Chordata; class Actinopteri; order Lutjaniformes; family Lutjanidae; genus Lutjanus; species Lutjanus campechanus. The sequence continues at coordinate 5,600 of JAJHUR010115792.1, read as the reverse complement.
AAATAAAATCTTCAATTTATATAAAGTGATTCATCAGATTACATTTTTTGACCACCCTCTCGATACAGGTGCCGTCCTTTGTGTGCAGGAAGCGCACAAAGGACGGCACGTTGAAAACAAACACAGACTGAAGCACAACAGTTTGTTCAGTTACAACATGAGTTGTGGACATGATGATCTTTTTTTTCAATAAATTTTGACTCTTGGACTTTACACCACTCTGGAAATGTTTGGATCACACGAGCTGGAAACAATCCTGCGCAGCCGACGCTGGAATCTAATTCTACAAATTGTACAATACTAATAATATTAGTGCAGCTTCTTTTTTTTTCTTTTTCTTTATCAGCAAGTGTGCAGAAACACTGGGTTTTAATAGAATGAATAGACAGCATTGGAATTTGTTTTGCATTAAACACAAGACTTCACTGCTGACCTATGATGGAAAAATAATATTTATAATATTAAACAGAGTTTGAAGCTCCTCATTTGCATCTGAAATATGTCTATAAAACTACAAAAGCGAACCACAGGTAGTTTCAGCACTTCAGTCCACTTCCTCAGGTAGCCTACCTGTACCAGTCTACTGCAGTCACTCCCAGAGACTCAGGCGTGACCCAGATTTTACTTGGGTCACCAAATAAATAAAAGACTACGGTAGAACTTCTGCACAGTTACGGTTTCTATCTGCTTCTATCTGCTACCTGCTGTGCAATTTTTAATTTAAAGAATTTTCATTTTTAATTCTTTCTAAATGCACTTATTTAGAGTTTTGAGCCCGACTCAAACTCTTGCTAACTAATAATGTTTTGTTAAGATAATTTACTTTTCGTCTGTAGATAAAATTAAGTATTTTGGTTTTATAAACCCCCAAAACTGTATTTAAAAAATCATTGAGATAAGTGAAAGTGAATAACTGGTTAATAATTTAATATTTTCAATTAAAACCATTTAATTTTCAAGCACCCAAATAAAGACACATCAGGTTCATAACTCAGTGTAAAAGAAAAAAAAAGAAAAAAAGTACTATTTTTTGAGTTTCTTGACTCAGTTTAGAAAGTTTGAATTCAAAACTCAGAAATGTATTATAGTAAGTTGCATTGAATTTTTGTGCTGTTTTTTAATGTTTGTTTTTCCGATGAGAGGAAATAAAAACAATTAGATGGCCTGTTTACTCAGCTTAAATTCATTTATTTCTCATTAACTATTAAGTATTAAGTTTGTTTTTGAAAAGTGGGTCCCCAGAAAAAAAAAGTTTGGGAAACACTGCTCTACATTCAGTTCAATAGTTTATAATAGTTTTTTTTTATACAGTGAAAACCTCTTATCATGATAAATGAATGAATAATAAATTTATTTATATAGCACCTTTCTAAACATAGTAACAAAATCCTTCACAAACAGGCTGCACAGTTAAAACATTAAAAGATTTAAAAGACAGGGTCATTTATACAGTAATATAACTAGTAAAAGCATAGAGACTTGTGTAATAATGAAAATAATAAGATAATTAAAAACAGAAACAGTAAAAATAAATTAAACGTTTACTATAGGAAGGCTTTTCTATAAAAATAAGTTTTTAAAAGAGGACACTGAAGTTTCTAACCTGATATCATCAGGTATTGAAGTCCATCAGATCAACCAACTACTATTAATGGATGATTATTAGAATCAGTTTTTGTTTTTGTTTTTTTTGTGCTATATTTTGTTTTCCATGCAGACTACCATCTAGCTGACATCAGTATTTTTATGACATGAATATAAAGTAATGACATGGACAGCTTCAAATACACTGTAGGAAAAAGTACAGTAATATATATAAAACATACAGAATTGAGAGAAAATGACTTATTTTTTCCGTTGTGACTTCAGCGTACACCCAGCAGCAGCAGCAGCCTCTGGGAGCTGGAGGCAGATGGTTACCATGAGGAGTTTTAAAACTGTTTTTCATATGTTGTGATGTACGAAAAGTCCCAAAATGAACACTGTAAGCAGACTACTTGATTACTATAAGTAGATTGTTTAAACAGCATTTGTATTGGAATGATTTTGTAATAATTTCTGCAATAGTTTTTGGTGACATTGTATGAAATATCTAAATTCAATGACACATCTATAATTGAGGTCAGAGTTAAAGAACAGGCCTGCATTATGTATAGAGGGGTGTTTCTTTTCTTTTCTTTTCTTTTTTTTTAAATCTTTCCCATTTACACACATGAAGGGGAGCAGAATATTAGAAAGATCTCTCCATAAAATGCAGTCAACTAAGACTAAGAGCTCAAGGCTCAAACTGCATCAACAATCACTGAACATCACAGGCATCATAAAAGTCAACTTTTTGGCAGAACAACTGTCTTGGATTGCACTAGACTGCACAGGTGTTCTTAATAAAATGACAGAGTGTATTATCTGTTTTTTCTTGAAGACTCCCAACATCCTTCTGAAAACCCCGATTCAACTTCCAGCCTTTGTGCATGTCTGTTTCTATAATATATTTACTGTGATAAATCATCAAATGACCACGATATGACACCAGGGATTAAGGAAACATGCAAAGTTGAAATACTCGCTACTCTGATAACAAAACTACAGCTGCTGTGACCTTTCTGTTCTGGTCCGTAACTCGTGTTATTGTTTGTTCCCCTTTTCACATTAATTAGAGTTTAAATTAATGCCGAATGTTCGCCAAATGAGTAAGCGTCCGTTTATGACTCATAAGAGATCATTAATAATCTTTTAGGAGGAAATTGAGCAATATGTTATTGGAGTCTGGCAGGCAGTGACTGAACTCAAACTCCAGTGGGTATTTTCAGAGCAGTGGGCTTTTGTTTTCGGGGTAACGGGCTTAGTTTTACGTTTACAGACAACTGACGGTTATAAACAGCTGATCAACTTACAGCGTGGGAATCATCGTGGCTTGTTGGTGTCATATTATAATACTGCACTCGTCTTGCACTCCTGCACTGTTCCTGCAGCCGGGAACCATAGACTGCACAGTAAATAGGGATTCAACCTATTTGACTTACATAGAAAATAAATAAAAATAAAAATATATACATATATTCTATGGCTCCAACGCATTATTTGGACTGCAGAACAGTTGTTACACATCTAGCTCTGCTGAAATAGCAACTCTTGACACAAGAAAAGTCAACGTCATTTGTCATTCGTAAGCAGTATCATGGAAACCATCTTTATACAGGTTTTCTACTAAAATACGATTGTTAACTGTATCAAAAGGTTTTGAAACGTTAATGAAAATGCATCTAGCAAAGTGCAGCAGGAGCTGTCAGTCAGGTTAAGCAGAGACTTTTTTTCTATTAAATCCAAAAGAAAATAACATTACATATTATGGTACCATTACTTTAAAGGAAGAAGCTGTTCAAAGACCAGGTGTTCAAAACAAAATGATGATCTTTGTCGATGTGTGGAGGATAGCGTTCTTTCTGCATGCCTCTACGATGTGTAACGTTAGCCAATCACCAGCATCGTTAGATGACGGTACACAGTACTTAAACTTAGATTAACTCCTTGAGGTATTGAAATTTGGTATCAGATGACAAGGCATTTGTCAGTACTCTATAGTATTCAGGCAGTTCTGTTGGCAGAGTTGGGAAGTAAAGAAGTACAAATACTTAGTGAAGTAGAGTTAGAATGTTTATTTTTCTGACAGCCTATTCCTTTTACACCCTACATCTTAATGAAAATATCTGTTTCACACTCCGTACATTGTCAAAACAGGCTTATTACTTTAGTTTTAATGCATTTGTGGGGAATTATTATTTTTATTTTTGCATCATTGTGTGGCACAATAACAAAAACGATTCCTTGGTATCACCATCCAATATCATGACAGACATAACAAGACGTAAAACATGTAAAAAAGATGGAAATGACGTAACATGTCACAAGATGAAAACGAAAAAGACGGAACAAGACAAAAATTTTGTAACGACTAAAACGATGCACGAGATGTGACAAGATGAAAACAAAGTAAAGCACATAAGACGCAAACAGCGTAAAAGTTGTAACTAGACTAAAATACCATTAAAGATATAACAAGACGAAAACAATGCAAGACATACTAAGCTTAAAGCGATGTAACAGTATGTAACAAGATAAAAAATAATGTAAATGACAGTCGTAACAAAACACAAACAACGTAAAAGACATAACAAGATGAAAACAACCAAGACAAGACAAAAATTATGTAACAAGACTAAAACAAAGTAAAACATAAGATGCAAACAAGAGAAAAACGGCGTAAGACATACCAAGATTAAAGCAAGATGAAAACAGCCAAAACATAACAAGACAAAAATGGCATAGCAAGACGTAATTAGACTAAAACAGTATAGAAGATGTGAGATGAAAACAATGTAAGAAGACATACCAGGGATGTAACAGGATGAAAACAACGTAAAACACGTAACAAGATGAAAACAATCAAGATGTAACGAGACAAAAAGGACGTAAGAAGATGTAATTAGACGAAAACAACGTAAAAGACGTAACTAGTTGAAAACAACCAAGGTGTAACGAGACAAAAAGGACGTAAGAAAATGTAACAAGTCGAAAACAACGTTAAAGACGCAACAAGGTGAAAACAACCAAGATGTAACGAGACAAAAAGGACGTAAGAAGATGTAACAAGACGAAAACAACGTAAATGTGTAACAAGATGAAAATGACAGTCACACCAAGACGCAAACAACGTAAAAGATGTAACCAGATGAAAACAGTCAAGATGTGACAAGATGAAAAGGACGTAAGAAGATGTCCCCACAAAAACAACGTAAAAGGCGCAACAAGATGAAAATGACAAAGAAGAAAAAGATGCAACGAGACGAAACACGCAGAGATTCAACAAGGGGGGAAAAGGTGAGGTTCAGTTTGCTTTGCACAGAAACAGCCGGTAATGTCCTCAACTTTTTTTACTTGTCTAGTCCATTTGTACTGGACCTGCACTTTCACTTTTACTTAAGGAAGGAAGTTGAATCAGTACTTCTACTTTTACCAGTCTTTTTTATATATATACTTTTTGACTACATGATGAATGTGTGTGTTCTTTTGCCACCTCTGTCTGTCATAAAAGTATCAAAGTTTGGTACCCAGCCCTACGCTCATTAGGTGTGACTCTCTGCTTCACTTTCTGCTGTCAGTGGAATCAAACACCTAATCTAGTACCGATGATGAAAACATTTCCCATCACAATACATCAGTCTGTTATTGTGGGAGTAGATATTTCCTCTGGGTAATCACTGCTTCCACGTCCTTCAAACACACACACACGGTCACTGTTAACATGTGCAACCCTGTGATATTTGCAGACTTTGCGATGGAAATGTGGGTAGTATTTGTATCAAGTGTGTGTGTGTGTGTGTGTGTGTATATTATATTCACTGAAGCCTGACTTTGTTTTCCTAGAGGTGTTTAAAGTGTCAGAGTGTCTTTTTTTAGCGGGAATGGTGACCTTTTCTTTTTTGGAAACGGAGATGGAGAAGTGGAGCTGGAACTGGGATAAGGTCAACTTTCCCAAAACCTCAGCCCCATGTGTCTCTCTCTCTCTCTCTCTCTCACACACACACACACACCTGTCTCTT
>JAJHUR010115791.1:13010-31273 GCA_027495735.1 Lutjanus campechanus | reverse complement strand
GACAGCAGGTGAGAACAATAATATCACATACAATATAATAATATTTTTTATACTATCTCCCAGAGAAATCAGAAATTCAACTGATTGTGCAGTATTTTTGACATGTAAATGCACAATATGCAAGTTCTGCCAACAGAAGTCTCTCACATGACAACAATAACAGAAGATGTGGTTTGATGACATTGTGATGTGGCGTAGGATCTTCGTGCCATCTTCACTTTTGAACAACCACCACGGCTGATGAAAATCTCACATGACTTGGGCGGAAATCACGCTCGCGGATGAGGTAATGTTAACCGGACCCCATGCAGGACTCTGAACTGTTGTATTGGGCTACGTGTAGATTTTTGGATTCACTGCCACATCTGTGTCTCTCCTCTGTCAACACCATGCTCAATGGCAATGCAAGTCATGCTTTTAATGGACTTTAGTTAGGTTGTGCATCAAATAAAGAACTACGAGAAAAGAGGAAAAAATGTGTTGCGCACATTTGATCTCAGCTGGTTTCTACCCATCAGCAGAGACTCCACAGACTCTTTGACCACAAGTTTATTGCATGTAGCTGAAGCGTGGGCACCGAGAAGCAAACTTAAGCAAGCGCTATGGTACTGTATGGTACTGTCTACTCTATACTTCACATACAGAGCTGGAACAGGAGAGTTAAAAAAAGATCTGCTGGAGGACTGCCTGAAATGCGGCCCCTTTTTCTTTTGGAAACCCACGTCAGTCCCAGTTCACAGTGAGTCCCAGTCACCAGTCCCCAGTGCATTTTCTCATCAGCCTTCTGAAATCACAGCAATCTGTGTCAAACATTAAGGGATTTGAACTACAAGAGACAGTTTGTCCTGTATTGTTTTCTCTTCCTGCTTGTATTTAGTATATAACTCACCTGTATTATGTGAACACTGCAACTTACACACTGTTCTCACATGGAAAACACCTTCATCAGTATCAGTTCCACTCAGCCAGAAGGGTACCTTCTTATGGTTGATCAGAATCAGAAGCCTTGCTATGTACGTCCACTATGTCCAATAAATAAAGAAAATAAACTACCACAGTGTCAAGAAAGGAAATATGTTTTCTGTTTACAGCTGTGGACCTTCTGAATCCGAACAGAGATGCATTTAATTGCCTTGTTAATTCCTCATGAAACATAATCCATCAAAACAAAAACAAAATAAAATTCACCAAAACCATCTTGGTTAGTCTTACCCCTGTTCCAACAACCACTAGCCCGGGTTTGGTTGAAGTAAATCCTTAATTCACCACATTGAATGTGCAAATATTTTGTCTCTCACTCATCTTTCAGCTCAGTGGGCGTGTACTTTCCAGCTGAATGAGAGTGTGTCGCTGAGCAGAGGATCTCACTTGTGCAGACCATCAAATCAGCAAAACGAAATGACAAATATCCAAAAAAACATTGACGGACTTAGTCAATCACTGATTTATTCATCCAGTCATCCAGCTCTATTGCCTAATATCCATCCAGCTGCACTGGATTGTGTCTGGGTCAACACTTTAACTAGCACTTCTCTCTGAGGACTCCAAACAAATCCAGACCAATGATGGGACAGGGGGCAGGATGGAGGAGATGGAAAATAGATTTTTGTTAGTAAAGCACTGTAGCTCCAGGGCTACAGTCACTGCTTGGCTGCTCTCTCACTGCCTCCTCTTCCGGCAGTCCACATGCCACTGCTAATCCCTCATAGACCCAGAGGAAGGCTTCGGGATCATCCCTGTGTGTGAGCTGGGAAAGACAGGAAGCTGGCAGGCACATATTGTCTGGGTGAGACGCAGCGGATGACTGCAACAAACTCTTCAGCAGATCTCCATCCTTCTTCTGGGTGTGCACGATTTTGCAAAGTGCTGGTGGTGTTGCTGTTGGACGGTGACCTTGCTGACCAGCTAGACTCCTTCTGGATCTGTCTGCCTCCAAAACAACACTCAGTCCCTGCTTGCTTTGGCACCAAATACTGCAGGTTGGGTGGTAGCACAGTTCATGTTACAGAAAGCAGGTTACGAGGGAAAAGGTTTCTGACAGCAATGATTTCTCTCACTTGGTGAAAACAACTGCAGAAGTGTCAACAAACCTGTGGCAAAATGGCTTCAAAGCCGCCAAGTTCATTGAAAAGTAAAGTTTGAAATGTTTGTTTCTGCAAATTGCTCCAAATACATCATACCACAAAAGCAACATGCATGCACACTACACTGTGTAATGACAGGAGGCCTTTCTGTTCTTCCCATATTACTGACATCGCAGGAATGCAGCATAAACACTGAGCAAAGCCACAGTGTTACATACTCATAACATGTCCTCATACAGGAATAACAGGACCCTTAAAGTTAAGAGCAAAAAGACATTAAAAGGGACCGTTGAGTGTAAATAATCACCCCAACACACACCTGGAGTGGAGCAGAGGAGAGACAGGTGAAGTGACATTGTCACTATCAGTTACAAACAGGCTCGGTAGTGAACGGCACGCCAACGTGCTAACAGATTTGGTGTTTTTGTGTTTTTAGCTGAGCTAAAACAGATTGCTGTTGCTGTTTTGCCCTCACTGTTCTCTGCTAAGTTTCCTAGAAGCCATGTAATGTAGTCCCGTGTGTTTTTTCTGTGGAGTGAGCGCTGCGCAGGACTATGTTTTGCTTGTCAGCAACTGGTCATATGGAAACTTATGAGGCAATTCGGCCTTGTGTGCTCTGATTAATTTGGCATACAATTATAACACACCAGTCATAATTTTGTTTTAATGAAAACGGAACGTCTGGCATTAGCTCCTGGTGTTCTTTACCACTGTTTTGGAAGAAAGAAATGACATGTATAACAGGCAAACCAGCAATAAAAGGGATGTATTTTCCTTTTAAAGCTACTACAATGAGTTTTTAACAAGTTATCAAACTGTCTCAATTTAAAACTGATCTTTTGAACTTTTATAAGGTTATTCTTACATTTTCCCAGACAAGGTTGCAGTGAGTAGTACAACAGCCAATTAAGAGGAATAAGGAGGAGGTTTTTATTTAAATAACTTCGTTTTTGAAATTATATTTTTGATTATGGTGAAAGAAACACTACAGCTTTTGCCCACAGGGGCCTCCAAGACAATATGAAAGTTCCTTGTAGTAGCTTTAAGTAAGTGCTGTGCACTGGATTTCATTTATGCCAATGTGAAGAGTGGTTCGTGCAGATTTCAGGAAGTCACCAATAAATATTCTTTGGTGATTCTACACTGGCTTCTACACAAAGAAACTTTCAAGTGTTGAATCTGAGAATGGAATTTGGTTTAATGGTAGAAGGTAGAATGAAACGCAATACATTTAACACTATATTCTGTCTGTATGAGCTTATAGATGGTTAAAGGGGGGTTGGCTATGAATTGAAGGAGAGTAGAGCGATTCAGTTGGTCAACGCCATATACAGTACAATAACACAGCACATAATGGTTATTAACCAATATACCTTCTGGGTAATAATTCCTCATAAGACATGTTTACCTTAGGCAGCAAGCACAGCCAATTAGGCCATGTCAGCTCACACAGACATAAATACACACGCGTACACAAACACAGCAGTGTGTAGCCATACAGTATAACATGAATGCGGAGCCCTGCTATTATGAAGACAATTGACAATAAAGCTCTCAATGCACTCACAGTAATATGTTCCTTTATCATTCAATAAAGCAATTCTCTTCTACAAGACTCTCAGTGGCACTGTACTCATTCCTGAGGAGCCTGCAGGCAAGAAACAACACTCAGGTGCTGAAATGTCTCTTTGTTGCATTAAAATCAGTAAATATGTGCAGTTGCACACTGTGAAGAGGTGAAGTTAAGCCTGAGCAGACGGATAACTTTTTCTTTTAATGAACACATAGAAACTAAATCTTAGTTACACACAAACGGAGTAAAAGGCCACACCCTGAGCCTGCAGCCCAGCTCTACACTTATTATACACTCCTTCATCCTTCCTCCCTTTCCTTTCGCTGCACATTTTCCAGTGCCGGAAGGACCCTATATCACTGTATATAATACATCAGCGACTACTGTCGTTAATTTCTTCTCTCTTTCCCATTCTCTCTGTCTCCTCAGGGGTTCCCAGTGGCTGTCCAGAGCACATGTGTTTTGGTTTACCTAGAGTGGAGCCCTATCTGAGCCCGGGCTGAGAGCAGACTGCGGGCTTTGTCTGTGGCACCATTAATCAACTGTCCTTTAACAAAAACAGAAAACCAGATGAGAGACAAAGGGAAGAGACATGGGGGGTGGGCCCTTATTTAGGTAGAAAAAAGAGGCAGAGAGGGTAAGAAAGACGGAAGAGAAGAGAGGGAGAGAGAGAAGGGGGGATGCTTGACCCAGATCCAGGCCTTCAATAAATCAAGCAGCAACAATAACAAGCAAAGTTTTCATGTGGCTTGACTGATTAATCAGGCTTTTTTTTTTTAACATGGGAGGCGAGGGAGTCTTTTCTTCTTTTTCTGTCTTGTCTCTCTTCTGGGAGACTCTGGAGCAGCTGAGCGAGTCTTTTTATGTTGGGTGTTTATGTCTTTATGCTGCAAGGTTTTAGACGTGGAGGCCTGCATCGTTCATGGTTTAATGAGAGTCGGGCCTTCACTTCATGGTGCAACAGGACAATTTCAGTGAAGGTTTCCGGCTACATTAACAGGTACCAGGAAGGTTAATGGAAAGGTATGGACACACACATTCTTACACACACACTCAAAGTGGTACACTCTTAGAAACAAGGGTTCCAAAATGGTTCTTCCTAAAGGCCTGGGGTTCTACCCAGAACCATGTGCTCTTTTTTTGGAGAAAAGGTTAGTTTGTTTGAAAGCATGGGTGTTAAATGATCCTCGCCCTCAAATGTTGAAGTCTTTATCTTGTTTCAAAATGGTCCACTCTCTGTTGTCACCCTCTGATGATCCTTGATTACGATGGTTCCACTCAAAACAGGTAGAAAGCGGACTGGTTTACTAAATAGCACCAAAGAATCAAAGAATCTTGAACGGAACTGGTTCAAGAACCAGAGCTATTTGGTGAAACAGGATTTGGGTGGGTTCCAAATAAAACCCTTAGAATATAAACTGGTTTTAGGTAGAACCCCCTGGGCGGGTTCTTGTTGGCACCCTTAAAAGATGGAAATGTTATGGCTAGAATCCCCAGAGAGGGTTCTGGGTGGAATCATTACAGTAGAGAAGGGTTCTCTGTGGAACCTCTCATAGGGGGTTCTGTGTGGAACCTTTCACAGATGGTTCTACGCATAACCCTTTGTGTTGGTTTCTAGGTAGAACCTTTATACAGAAACCAAAAAGGGTTCTTCTATAGGAACAAGCCTAAGAACCCTATATGGTTCTAGTTAGCACCTTAATTTCTAAGAGTGTACACAGATGTATGAATGGCGGAGGCATGCGTACACAGGTTTCTCTTCTAAAATATAACCAAGTCCTGTTTTACACACATGCACACACCACACACGCCATCTCCACAGAGAGCCACAGGATGTGAAGCAGCCCTCTGAGACTCTTTGCGAGGTGCCGATCGATGGGCATTGAGTGTGGACAAGGAGGCCTCAGGATCGATAGGGGGCCATTACAGAGATGTGCCTACTGGGACCTGGAAGAAGAGGTGTGGGGGGTGGATACATCTGGGCCCTTGATGCTGTCTTCTTTACCTCATTGGTGGGAGGTTTTACTCCACGTGAGCGCTGGGACACACACGCACACGATAGAAACGTGGCCATGTACCTGCATTACGAAGTACATACTGAATTAATGGGGAACGTCGCGTATTGCACACACACTTGCTCCCTCACACACGCACACACATACACACACATCAGCTAATGGCATCCCAGGAGACCTGCTGCCACGCCAGGAGTGCTCATCTTCGTCTCCTTCTCTTAATCTCCCATTTTCAGTGTCCTCATCTACAATCTTCGTGCTGGTGTCTCTCTAACTCACTTTTGGTGCTGTCTTCCCCTCTGTCTCTCTCTGCCGTGCTGTGTCACCACAGCTGCCTGCGCTGTGCTCTGTCAGTGGATCCTAAGACTTTCTGTCACCCCCTTGTCGTCCTCACTCCTTTGCTGCTCAGAGAGAGCACTGACTGTTCTATTCTCTCCCTTACATAAACACACACACACACACACACATACACACACACACACACACACACACACACACACACAGACTTTGGGAAACAACAGCATTGTTACTTCCACAAAATGTCTGGCAGTGACATAATCTACCAGCACTTCCAGTTTTACATGCTCTTGAGGCATCTGAGATGATTTTGCATAAAGGTTTCCTCATGGTCCAGTGCAGCTGCACAGCTGAAATGACTTGTGGGAAATGGACTCAGTTGAAGTAGGTGTAGTGTAACTTAAGGAAATTAATACAACTTAAGCCAATGATGTCCTGTATTTAGATTAGCTGGATCATACTAATGTGTTGCGGTCATTGTAAAAAGAAAACCATCTGTTTGTGGACAACCATTTTGAAGCTTCAAGTTTGTCATTTTGGCCATTTTTTGGAGCCAGAAGTGACCGAATTTGGACCAGAGCATGGAGCTGGGGAGGATACGCACTGACCTCTATCCTGATTGGATCTGACTGAGAACCAGAGGACACACTGTTGTAGTGATTTGTCAATCAGAGGGGAGCAGCACCCTGAGTACGAATGGTGTCACAACTGTAATATTCAATCAAAAATTGATTGAAATGAACTTTTGATTTCAAAAATGGTGGTGCCTGCAGAGACCCTGCCCTCAGCCTATATTTTCTCATTACTTTGGGGTCCTCTTGAAGCTTTACCAACCCAAAACATCTGTATTTGACATTCTGGGAATGAGAGTCAGCTATCAACTATCTTTCTGCTGTGTTTACAAACAGCTTGGACAAATTCTAGTGTTTCTATGTTCAAAAAAATCTGTTATCAAATATTTATACGCGCCTGTTAAAGCACTGCACTCTGTAACTATACCACACTCATACAGGTGCTACTAATCATATGGAAGTACACACAGATGAGCCAGTCAGGCAGGCGACTGAAACCAATGAGGCAGGGCTGTGAGCTGGCTCTTTCATCCATTACCACTCCAGGAAAAAAGTGAAAAAGAGATTCACATTAAATCCTGCTAGTATGAACTGGAGAAGGAGGAGAAGGGTCTCCACCTCCTGCTCGCCGTCGCCCTCTTTTCTGCGGCCCTCTCCACCAGCACCACCATTAAAGGACGTTTGAAAATAGTGCATTTGGACGATGTTGTGGAGACGAACGACTATTAAAAGTCAGGCAAATGCCTTTACCAGCGCTTATGAAATTGCATTGAGGTGCCATGTCGGCTCCTGCAAGTGCTGTCCAAAAAACCCTTCTGTGGCTGATCAAAAAGAACGTGCATGTGTGCGCACACACACATACACAGCGTCTGGGCTCAGCTAGCAGTCCCCATTGGTTTGGAAGGCTACAGCAGGCTATAACAACTACAGCCTGGCCGGCCTGTTAGTAGTGGGCCCTCTGTTTCAGCAATCTGGGTTCTCTTTGCCTTTGGACGGGGACCAGGTCAGGCTGCACAATACACCACTGTGTTAGCAGAGGGAGAGAGAAAGACAGAGAGAGAAAGAGAAAACTGCAGGCATGTGAGTCCTTATGTCCACACATATGTATAAATAAGCATGTATGCGCAAGCATGTGTGTTTGGCCATGTTTTGGTTGTGGGAATACTGCATGTGTGTGTGTGTGGTTAAAGGTGTAGGTGCCTCAGAGTCAACTTGAAGCACTTTTAAAGGATTTTCAAGGTGCATTTGAAAGATTTTCCACCTACAGCTGCAGTAAATTACATATTTATACATATATACTCACAATGGTCATTCCACTTCCTCATCACGTTAAAGGAGAAATCTGTAATATATTTACTGTAATAAATCATAAAATGACCATGACATGTCATCAGAGATCAAGAAAACATGTTAAGTTGAAATATTCGCTTCTCTGACAACCATGCTACAGCTGCCGTGTCTCCCTTTGACATTTCTATTCCAGCTTGTAACTTGTGTTACTGTTTGCCTGTTTCACATTAATTGGAGTTCAAATTAAGGCAGAATGTTGGCTGAATGAGTTAGTGTCTGTTTATGAGCCCTTGAAAATCATTAATACTCTTGTAGAAGGAGTAGATTGTTTTTAACTGTTAAATTGAGCAATATGTTAGTAGAGTCTGGCAGGCAGTCACTGACATCCAACTCCAGGGTGTGTATTTTTGGAGTAGTGGACTTTTGTTTTCAGGATAATGGGCTTAATTTTACATTGACTGACAACTTACTGTTATAAACAGCTGATCAACTTACAGCGGGGGATTCATCATCACTTGTTATTATCAAATTACATTGTTGGGCTTGTCTTGCACTCCTGTACTATTCCTGCAGCCTGACTGAGCTTCCTCCAGTCTGCGGAGGAGGGTGTGGAGCAAAACAATTCATTTCAACCATAAATGGTGTATTACATAGGATTTCTACCTATTTAATATACCATCTATGGCTCCAACTCGCTATTTGCTCGATAATTGCTCTTTTAAACGTGAAGTTGTTGTGCGATAAACAACCAAAATTATGTTTTGTGATAGCATTCAGAAGGATGATTAAACGAACACAAGCAAAGGTTCAGATTTCAAAATGTGTCACCTGTCTATAAGTACACTTGGCATCCTATACAATATCTGACTTGTTTATTTCTTTCTCTAAAAAAAACTTTTCAGTCAGGTATGGATAATGGATAATGCAGCTGCAATTTTAAGCAGGTTCAAGCACTTTATCAAAAAAAGCAAGCACTTTTTAAACCTTGAAAACAGTAAAATTCAAGTGTTCTCAAGGATTTCCAACATCCATACGAACACTGGTGAACATGTGCATGTGTATTATGACAGTTGAGTGCACCACACCCTCTCTCCCATCCATATGAGATTGTGAGGCCTCCCTCCGATTTCCCCAGCCTCCATCGTTACATCATCATCGCCTCAGCTTTCTGCTACCTCAGCACAAACAACCATTTTGGGACCCCTGGCAGCCGTTTTCCTCCCCAAGGCAGCATTTAAATGGTGTTGTTGGAAACCTCTAAGAGGTCAGTGCACCAGAAGTAACACACATCACTGTCAGTCTGAAACAATACAGTGGAAAGCAAACATGTCAGCGTATGCAACTGTGACCACGACAAGGAAAACAGGCTGCAGATACAGAGTGCCCCTTTAAGGCGCGCAGGCGGCACCTGTCCCTTTAAGATCTATTTCTCACAGCTTGTGGGTGCTGAGCTGAGCTGAGCGGGCTAGCCTGAGCCGGGCTGCACTGTGCTGTTCATGTATGGTAACAGGGGGGAACCGCGCCGCCCAGCCTGCCAGCCCACCACAGGGAATTTGTTTATGTTTCCTCGCTGCCAAGTTCCTGTCAGGAGGCGCCCCAAAGAGGAACTGCAGACTACTCAGTACAGTTAGCTACGCCCTCTCGCCTAGAGTGGCTGGGGCTTTCTGCATACAGTATCGGGTGGTGCTTTGTAGCAACACTTAAATCCAGGGAGGTCTCTTCATCAATTTCAGCACTCACACACACACACACACTTCAAGCTCTCACTCTGTTGTTCCAAAACCAGCTCTGAGAGCAGCTGAGAACTTAATAAAACAAGTTCTAACAGAAAGCTTAATTTACGACCCCCAAACAGATTAACACCAATTTACTCAAAACACAGTACATAAAACAGCACAAAGGCATAGTTTCATTAAAGCAATGCTTTACGAGTGGCACTTTGTTATGCTGTGGATTATGGGTATTGTAAAAGCTGAGCACCACCACATAAAAACACAGTAAACTGGGTTGGTAAACTCGTGGGCATTAAGTCAAGCACTTGTGGGAAAAGCGCTAAACCTAAATTACTCTCCCACTAATGCAAAAGAGCAAAGCATTCTGACTTCCAATAACACACACAAACATTTCCTCGAACCATAACAAGACACGATCCATTACTGCCAGTGAAACAATGACTGCATCACTGTTGCACATTAACACAATGCCTCCTCAGCCTGGCGTATACATGCCACTTCTTGACTCATCCACTGCATATGAGACCATCCGTCAAGCAAGGTCAGCAAGTGCGTTGGTCTCTATCTTGAGTGCTGTGGCCACCCACAAGTTTGCAAAAAGGAAAGAGACGCTCGCTTGCAGTTATGTCAAGGACATGAGCAGTTTGTCCTTACACCATCATGCACGTGCAATGTCCAAGTCAGTATGTGCGTGGTAGGAGATAGAGAGATGTGCGTATGTGTGAGTGAGTGGAGGAAGGAAAGGTCAGACAAGGCCACGCAAGGGGGCGTGGGACCCAGGATGGTGAGACGGAGGAAGAGATAGACAGAAAAAAGGGGAAGAACAAAAGATGGAAGCGTGGATGGAAAGATGTAGGCCGGGGTTGGGGGGGAATTGGGTGAAAGCAAAAAACAGGAAGCCATTTATGTCAGCTTGGACGGCGGGACAGCGCCCACTCCCTGTCACGTGCTGGCACATTTCACTGCTCTGTGACTGTACAGCCAGAAACTCCCCGTTTACACACACAATGAGATGTAAACCAATGGCTGAGTGGATGATTGCGCAGGGGAAAGGCACAGGCTGCATTTGCTTGAATGAGATTCATGAAGTCCTGTCAAAATTGAAAATATTTTCGCTGTGGGCGGAGTGCACAGCACACTCACAACCTATCAATTGAGCATCAGGATTTGCAGCGCACTTCTGCTATTCTGCTGATGGTGAGGAAGTATGATGGCATACAATAACTTGCTATTCAAATGCCTTACAATAAATGAGCTCAGAAGCACAAAATACCAACTCTGCTTGAAGTAGTTTAGTCAACCGTTACTCTCAACATTTGGGGGTTTGAGTAAATCTGGCAAATGAAATTGGTTCATGTAAAGGTGGAGGTGTTGGAAAACCGCAGTGTGCCACACAATCGCACTACGGCTGAGCGGTGTGCCTTAAAATTTTAATCATGGTATATTTTTGAAGCATGGATGGTAACAGTACATATCACAATATATTTATTTTTCTGAAAAATTTCGATGTAATGCTTCTGAAGGCATAAAAAAAGTGGTATGGCAACTGTATGGCAGCTTTTATTGTACTCTTAACTGTACTCCCGCAAAGCATTTCCATGCCTTTACTCTTAACTATATTACTGGGATATTTTAAGACGAAGCAGCATGGGCTCTGATGTTTTCCAGACGATTAGCTGGAGCAGGCTGATGACGACGAATGTTGGGACTAGCCATGAAACAATGTGAAAGTTTGATATCACAATTATAATAACAATCAGTTACAAGTATTATCTCAAAAGTGCTGAAAATGTTGAAACAGTACCGGCACACACACTGAGATCATTTCACCAAGTTTTATATTGAAAACCTCTCAATGATTTGAAATGGCATCATGTCCTTTGCAATGTCAGTGCTTTCACTGACTGAGAACAAACCCATGTTGCTGCTGTGCCTGCATCTGGGGGACTGTTGCTAACTACTATTTATCAAGGCAAGGTAATCAAACACGCTTATCATGCTAATTTTAATTTGAAACAATAATGATAATTGTCAGGAAAAACGATTGTTTCGCCCCTGCTTCATCCGATTGTTTCATCCCTACACCATCAGCACAGTGTAGTCAAAATACATACTACTGGGCAAATTCATACCAGTGTACTTTCTACCATCTATGTCATCCAACCCTAAATCACACCGCAAGACTGCTACTATCAAATTTATCATAATGAAAGAGCAGAAAATACCCAGGAGCCATTAGAGTTTCAAAGAAACTGGCACAGTCAACCGAGGAAGGCAGTTTTAATATAACATGGGGAAATCTAAAAGAAGAGTAAGAAAGTTGCTCCAGAATAGAAGACCAAGTCTGGCTAAACGACAAAGGTGTCAAGTGCTGCTTATTCAGCTCTGTCCAGCTTTCAAGGAGAATAAGAAGTGCTATTATACAGGAACAACTGTGCATAAACAACACATTTCAACTTCCCTGAAGTTTCCATGTGTGGAGAGGAGAAAAAAACACAACACTGAAAAAGAAAAAAAAAATGCAGCAGTCCCATTCTAGACAGAGGGAAAGGCAGCGGGCTCGGCAGCCACCACCGACCTACCGCACACAGAGTGTGAATCATTAGAGGCATGTGTTCCACATCAACTGCAGGGGCCGCTTCCCAGCCCATGTATGAGACTGGGTCTAAATTATGACGGGAAAGGGAGGGTTAAATACCGCTTTACGTGGAGATGAAAACCCCAAACCTGCTAACTCAGAGACAGAGAGGGAGAGAAACTGAAAAATGACTGCGTACAAGTACTGCATGTACCTCCTGCCAGTTCACAAAATAAAAACAGCAATAAATAAATGAAGCAGCTAATGGAATAATTACATGATTTCCAGAAAGTGTGACATTTCGTCATGAACAGATGAAGTGAGTAAGGTTTTATACCTTCTAAACAACTGAAAGGAGAGCCAAACTGAATCGAAAACTGACCTACTTTAATTCCGACATGTTTTTCTGGCTGCCTCTGCCAGTTTATAACCCCACAAAAGCTAAGTCAACACAGTGGGATAAGTTTCCCAGAAAAAAACACATCAAAACGAGAAGAAAGCAAAAGAAAAGAGAGAGGAACTCAGAGTTGTATGCATATAAGACCAAAGTGCCAGCCTTAGTCTCATCCATCAGGCCACCCGTATGCCAAACTGCTAACAGGGAAGAGCCTGCCAGACCACTTGTCACCCTCAGTTACGACACATGGACGTCCTCTGTGGGTGTGAATATGTGTTTGTGCACAAAAACACACAACCCTCTCTGGTGTGGGCAGCCAATGACGGAGACGATTTGTAGAGGGAGTCTGCATTCTTCTGGGTATTGGCTGGCATCTTGGTGCACATACCATTCTGTTTGCTTTAGCTTGGAGGCTGGTATGAGGGATGGTGTTCATCAGGGGGAAGAGATCACCTTTCCCTAGGGCCATGAAGGGACAGAAAGGACAAGACAGGACAGGACAGGGCAGGACAAGACATGACATGACAGGATAGGACAGGAAAACACAAGTGTGTACAGGCAGGAGAAGACCAAATAGGACAGGACAGGACAAACAAAGCCACATTCCCAGGGACTGTGGCTAGCTGAGAGGAACTGACCATCCACTAAGCTTTTCCTCCAAAAAGCAACTGTACAATCATAGATTAGCAACCGTAACTAGGTACCGCAAGTTTTCCATTTCTCTACATGCTGAAGCAGTGTACATTGGGCTCTAAGAGGAGTGATACCGTGTCCCATGAGTTTGGAGGGTGGTGTCTTTTTTTGCAGCCTTTCAACAACACAAATGTGAAGAATAAATTAAATTACATCTTTATCGGCTCAAATGTACACCGCAAACGTTAGCGTGTCCGGCTAGCTAGCTTACTACCTGCAGTAACATTACAACAAACTTTCTTGCTGTGGCGATGACAGTCCGGCTGTTCCATGCACTTCCCTTTCCAACGTTAATATATGTATGCAAATAAAATATGTCAGATAGGAACATTCGACAGTCAGCTGGAGACGGACTTGTCAGCTGACTCAAGGAGTTTGTTTAGACATTAGCATTAGCTTACATTAGCCATGTACACTTATGAAGTGAGAGTCATCACTTTAGCCCACAGTCGTCAGCTGGAAATTAGAATAATATTATAGAGTTTTGCTAAAATTAGGTAACTTAAGATGGGAAAGTTGACAGAGGTACCAAGTTTGCTCAACTCTTATTGGAGCAAAAAAGGGGCAGGATTTAACAAGTGTCAATTGAAGCGAGTGTTTCAAAATTACTCCCAATTTTGAAATGAAATCTGCTGCCGTTATCAACTGTCAACTGCACAAGTGCAGTGTGAGAATGGAATGCTTGTAGCAACAACAGTAACCAGAAGGGTGGAGTTTCATGAAGGGTCAACTGACCAACTGTTTCAGCTCCTTCCTTTTCAGCCAGTCATCATTGTGGCAACTTTCTGACAAAACAACATTAAATGAAATGAAGAGAAATGACAGAGCAAAATAAATAGTACATAACTATTCTTTCTGCTGCCACAATGTTTTGCAGCCGATACAAGGAAGATGAATCAGACTCAATAAATCATTTTATATTCACAGAGTGATGATCCAAGTTCTTCGAGCCAGTTCCTAATGATGAATGGCTGTTTTTGTTTGGGTCTTTGTCGCTTGAACATGACGGAGCAAATCTCCCTGCTGCCAGCTCCAACTCTGATGCAACAGACCCAGGATTAGACTTGATCCTACCACTAGCGGCATGCAGGCCACAAGACAAGAGTACCTCCTCTAAACAGTACACAGTGTGTGCATGTGTGAAAATGAGTCCACAGGTTAGCTGTTCATAGAAAGTGACGTTTACAGTGGCAGTGAGAAGCAGAATTATATGACAAAAGACAAAAGAATCATGAACTACACATTTAATATGACCACAAAGCCAATGTGCCGGTCACATGACGAGGAACAATGCTATTGTATAGAGAGCAAGATGGTGTTTGGTACCCACAGACACAAGTGTGGAGGGCGGAGGACTCCAATTATCCAGAGTTGACAGGAGCGACAAATTCGGGCTTACCCCAAAAACGTCAATCTCCCTGTCCTTGGCCAAGGAAATCTCCCCTTGAATCGATTGCAGCTCCTAAGCTCTGAGGAGAGAGGAAGAAAGAGAGAGAAAGATATTTGAAACCAACAGCTTTGTGGTCCTTTATCCACGTGCTGCAGACTCAGTGACTCCCTCGCCTCTCTGGCAACAGAACTGCTCCACTACACGAAAACTCTTACACTCTTTTTCCCTCCTTCGCCCTCATACTCCCTGTAATCTCCCCGCCCTTTTCCGATAGATTGGACTTTTTCTCACTCGCTGCATTTGTGCCCCAGACATCATGTGAAAAGTGGAGTAAAACAGTGCTTTTGTGGTGTGTGAATTACCTGGGGCCTAGGCAGGCACAGTAGTGCTTATGGCCACAACTCAATTACAGCAATGTGAATCAGGTGGCGGCCTAGAAATCCCCTCAGCCTGATGCACAAATAGGAACACAGAGGCGCCTTCATTGCCAAGACAGAGACAAATATAAAGTGTCGTGTCATCTCACCATAGAGAGACAGCTCGGTCTGTGCTGCATAGATGAATGGCTGCCGCAGACATGGATCTAGTGACACTGGTTGGGAACGAGCGTGTGAACAATGTCATTTTGTTTATGCATGTTGCTAAAATATCAGAAGTGTTAACCAACAGCTATGTCTAGTTACAGATTCAAATTAAAAGAGTCACATGGTACTTAAGATCTCCAATAAACGCCACCTTTGTGTGGCTGAAGGCATGGAAAATGTTTTGTGGGATTGTTTTTAACCAAAAACAACTGGACGAAAATTACAGGATGGTTTGCAAAATGTTAAAAGGCACTTTGTTGGATTTCATGGACTCAACAGGAATGCCAAACTGCACAATCATGGTCAATAATATTTGAATAGAAAATTGGTTTGTGTCAGAAGCACTCAAAAGCAGTGAGTTTATCCTGTCTTTTTCTTTGAGGAGAAAACAGAGTCCATCTCTTTTTAGCATATCCTGACTACACGATCCCTCCAGCTCCCATAAAATATAGAGCCGTGGACCAGGGTTTTCCAAAAGCATGCTCAAAAGAAACCAATGACATTTAAAACTGTGGTCTGTTTGGTTTTATTTCACTTCACTATGCACTTGTCACAGCGAGCAAGAAAGCTGCTATACTTCAGGTAACAAAGAAAGCAAATATACGAGAGTACAGAGCTTTCCTGACAGCCATGGTAATAGTTGCTCTTTAGAAGGGTCATGATACCACTACAAAAAAATTCCCTTCCCTCCATGCCAAAGTGGCCTTGGAGCCATTTTACAAGCAGCAAATGAATTTCACACTAATTTGTTACCACAAGCTCCTGAAGTCAGTCAAACAGTATAGATCCAAATATAGCTTTTTTTACAAAAAAATACATTTTACTAGAAAGACTGTTTTATTTGCAAATGACACAACTCAACTCCAAAGGTCAATTCAATGCTAATGATAAATCACATTTCCATGTTTGTCAGGTGAATACAACAAGCTTTGTTAAAGTTTCTGTGTAATCAAATGTGGCTCACATGGCTGTAAACTCACCTTCCTGCTACACGTGCTTATTTAAGTCGTTTGATAAAGATGTGGAGGAAAGACCAGACTTAGGAGATGCAAACCCGACACCCCTGCCAAGTGGTGCCTCTGCTGATCCTAAAATTACAGTAATTTTAGACCTATGCATTACACTCATATCATGTAATATTTGTACTGTCTAATCCCACAAAACCCATTCTCAACAGGGTGTGGACACGCTTACATCATGAACACCTAAAATATAATGCCATGTTTTTATTAGCCCTGAAACAAATATCACCTGGTATTGTGACATGGGTTGTACTTCCCATTTCCAAGCAGGGAAGGACAAAATATACAATAATGCACATTAAAATATAACACACTGTATTATCCAATACAACACCACAACCTACAGCCTCAAAATGTACCCTATATTTGACTTAACTATCTCTTACATGGCCAATAGACAACATATAGAGGAAATTAAACATTATAAGATTGGAAAATGTGTGTTGCTGTGCTCCTGTTGACACTGGCATGAATGGTTGCTAATTACAGTGTCCTGAAATGTATCAGCGCAATTTGCCAAGGTTAAAAAAGACAGCACAGGGACTGAATATTTCTTCAATAAGCTCTAAATCTTCAGGTCCATTTGTTGCAGTTATGATTAAAGCCAATTAAGTGATGCACATGTTTACCATTGCTATGTCTTTAAAAGTGATTTAAAATGTGTATAATGATACTAATTTCAGAAGTGAATCGTGGCTTTGCATCAGGCCAAACCTCCGTTCAGGGTGCATTGCTTTGCATGCTGCAACTCAGTCTAATACGGTATGTATCATTTAGCTGTAAGCTAACCAGCCTGCTGTGTGATCTTGGTAATGAGATGCTGCTTGTTCCTCCAGCTGACAACACTTAAAGGTGTAAGCCCCGTCCCAATGTCCACATTCACAGACTCATGAACTCTGAGGTCCCAGGGCTTAGGACTGTCCCCTGTCAAATCGTCAAGTCTCCCACAGACATTTTGAGCCCTTTATGTATACTTTCCGTAAGTCCACATTTTTTTGCAGATTTTGCCAGAGGGAATTAACCCGAAGGTCACAGTATTGTGACATTAAATAGAGGATTACCAAAGGAAACATTTTTTTACAATATTGTCAGGACTGAATCTTTCATTTGATTTATTTCAGTTTTTTATTTACATGGATGATCTCTCAAGTAAGGTGTCAGATTTAGTAAACAACATAATTATCATTATGGGTAATTTACATATAGATAAATGCAAATGCAAACAATAAATCCTCCTTAATATGTTTTCAAAATGAGCATAAAAACTATTCATCATCCATTAAGAATAAGTCTCTTGATGAATTACAGTAGACGGAGTCATGTCTATGTCTCTTTTATCAAGTTATAGTCCTTGTTGCCCACATTCTTTAAGGTTATATTTTGGTATATTGTTAAGTGTTAAAATGTTTCTTTTCTTTTCTGATGTTTGTGTGTGTGTATACATATTTTCTGCCTTGTATTTATTGTTCTGTGTGCAAGTTACTGTTCCATTCTTGAGTGTGTAAACTGCAACTGTTCAATTAAAAAAAGAGAGAAAAAAAGAAACAACTACAAGAAAAATTTAATTTACAAGTAAGTGTATGATGCTGTTTTGACAAAAATGAGTAAAATGATTATATGACAATTACTTCTCATCCATGTTCAAATCAGGCAGTGTGTCCATGCAGGGCCTTGGCCGTGAGGAAAGTGGGAAACGTGAAATAAAACGTACCAAGCCCACAAGGTAACATGATATTATGTCACAAAGTGCTGTCCCATTCCTATTTATACCATTTTGTGCACACACACACTTACCAGGTGACGTCAACTAAGTCTGTGAAGGTACAGGGCTTAAAGCTTTAGGGGGGACATTGGGATAGGGAATAAGACTCTTGGCTCTGTGCTGCTCCCTCTGGTATCTATTCCAACCTGACAACCAGCCAATCAGTTGGCCTGTGCCCAGATCCTGAATGATTCCTCATTTCACTACCTGTCTTATTATACACCCTCACTTCCTGTTTGTGGACCTGAATTGTGTGTTTTTACTGATCCACTA
>JAJHUR010115791.1:0-12146 GCA_027495735.1 Lutjanus campechanus | reverse complement strand
AAACAACTACAAGAAAAATTTAATTTACAAGTAAGTGTATGATGCTGTTTTGACAAAAATGAGTAAAATGATTATATGACAATTACCTCTCATCCACGTTCAAATCAGGCAGTGTGTCCATGCAGGGCCTTGGCCGTGAGGAAAGTGGGAAACGTGAAATAAAACGTACCAAGCCCACAAGGTAACATAATATTATGTCGCAAAGTGCTGTCCCATTCCTATTTATACCATTTTGTGCACACACACACTTACCAGGTGACGTCAACTAAGTCTGTGAAGGTACAGGGCTTAAGGCTTTAGGGGGGACATTGGGATAGGGAATAAGACTCTTGGCTCTGTGCTGCTCCCTCTGGTATCTATTCCAACCTGACAACCAGCCAATCAGTTGGCCTGTGCCCAGATCCTGAATGATTCCTCATTTCACTACCTGTCTTATTATACACCCTCACTTCCTGTTTGTGGACCTGAATTGTGTGTTTTTACTGATCCACTACTCAAGAGTAGCCTAATTTAGATAAAAGGGCAGGTAGGATGAGATGAGGACAGAGTTAACGCACATGTTCCTGAGTTTGTGTGTGCGGGCATGCATGTGCGAGCCTGAAGCCTATACGCTGATGAGAGTGGACAGGAGTGGCCTGGGGTAATCATGTCATTATCCTCGCTGATGGGTGAAAGCAACTAACTTCAGAGACTCACCTCTCTCACACACACATACACACACAAGTAGAAGAAGGGGCCCTCACTGCTGGAGTCCTGCCAGACAGGTCCATCTGCTTTTAAAATGGAACCCAATTTACCGCATCTAGAAGGCCTCGATTGCTCAGGGACCCACGGTCTCACCAAGCGGAGAGCCTGAAACAATAACATAACAAGGTCACCCGATCTTCAATACTGTTAGGTACTGAAACTCGGTGCCAATATGGCACCGGTTCCTATTTGACCATTACCTACCAGATCGAATCACAGCACAGATTACAGTGCCTCATTTCGAGCCATAGATGCCCTCTGGTGCTGACATTACAAACACATCACCAAACAACTAGTTAACATTACAGCAGTGCTCACTCTAGTCTCTGACAGCAGGGAGCTAGTAGCTACCATAAACACGTTTCAATGCCGAGCTAAACGGTATAAAGTGTGGCTGTATTTCACTCGAAACCGCGGGCAAGATGTCCAACAAATGTTCAAAAACAATGCCTACAAAGTCCTGGCCCTGCTTGTGTGACCCCATGACAAACACATCCACGGGCAGTGTGGGCAGCCCTGGTCCCAGTGACGGGAGCAGAGATATAAAACACTAGATGCAACGTGTCTGATGACTTGTTTTACATCTATGTGTTTTACATCTAATATTTTAACTGTTTATTTGTTTAAGTTATTGTAGCTGGGTTAGGTTTTAGTTATTATGTGAATTTGTTATGTATTTACTTATATCTTCATGCAAACTGTTACAGTTAATGTTCAATTTCAAGTCCAAATTTGGCCAAGCAATGAAAACAGCTGTTCTTTAATACCACCAATCATCATTCTGTGGTTCTTTTTTATGAAGTATTGGTTCAGGCACCGTTTAGGCACTAGCTACTGCTTTAAAAGAAGTGTTTTAGCACCAGTACCAGAAGAAAAAAAAAATTTACCTCAGGGACTCAGTCTCACCAAGCAAAGTGCCTGAAACAATAATATAGCAGGGTCACCTGATCTTCAATGTTGGGCCTAGCAACAGCACCTGGGACTGGGATTTGGGTGGCTCAAGCACTGCTGGTTAGAAAGGTTTGATGGGAGGCGGTCCACCTGTCAAGTGGAATCATTCACCAGCACTGAGACATTCACTTACACGTTTTGACAGCAGCACCCCTCCACTGCCGCTCAGTACGAATGTGTAAAAAAAGAAAGAAAAAAAAAGATTGCGGGTACAACCAGCAGTATCCAAGTGCGAGGTTACTTGGGAATGGCAGCCCTGTGGCGAGAGTCATGAGCTCACATTAAAACAGACACAATGTGTTGTTTTAACTCGCTCGGTCCTATAAAATTCCATTGGCCGCGTGCACGCACACACACACACACGCTCATTCACACAATATAAACCCCTCTCCTTGAGGCTGCGAGTCTCAGTGGTGGAAACCCCCTTCAGTCACACATAGATCACATAACCTCTCTTGACATCGGAGGACAGCACTCCCAATGGAAAGATGCAGATTCACACACGCTGAGTGCCGGGCCAAGGCTCCAGACTGCCATTGTCCTTCAGAGTCATCCAAATAAAACAATGAAGAGGGTCACGCAAGGCCCCTTGTGGAATGGTAAATAACCGGAGAGAGTGAGAGGGAGAGTTAGAGAGGAAGAGAGATTCAGAGAGGACTAATCCACTGACAATGACTGTGTTATATGGAACACCAAGTGCAAAATATGATCATCTGGGGGCAGGTGAATTCCACTAATGTTCAATCACTCAAGAAGAATCTGACACTGCTCGAATGGAAAATACGTCAGCTCCATGATGTAGAGAGCCAAAACAGCCATGTAAAGAAAGAATGTAAATTATCTCACCTCTAGGTAGAAGGAATTATAGTTACTATAACACATGGTGAAAACACATCCATTCAGCTTCGAGTTTTATAACCAGATTTTATGTGCTGAAGTAGAATAACAGCAATTTACATCTCATGCCGTGCAGGAGGCAGTGGGTCTTTTTCTGTGTACAATTATCAAGGCGAGTGTTGCTCTTGTCAAAGTAGGGCTAGGCAATATGACTCATAAGTAACATCTCGATCATTTTTAATAGAGCCCGACTGATATGTTGGCCGACCAATATTATCAGTCCAATACTGCCCTATTTCTAGTTATTTATACGTATTAAAAATACCAGTGAAAGTTTATCGTTGCAGTGCCCTGCAGTTTATTGTTTAATTGTAAAATATCCTGCTTCCATTACATATATACTAATATTGATGTATATTTTCTACATTCTGTCTATTGTATTCTGCATAAAGTATCTAAAGTATGAATATCAGTGAATATATACAGATATTGGAAGTTTTTAACTCCCTGATATCAGTATCAGCCCCAAAAATCCAGTACTGGTCGGGCCCCAATTTGTAGGCTATATATACAAAATGCACATTTTTGCCAAAATAACACATCATACATTTGTAAACAGTGCAAATATAGGATGATCTTATAGAATATGATGTATTGCTGTAGATTAAGGTTGGACAATATGGGCAAAATTATATGAGATTTTTGACCAAATACCTTGATATAGGGATGACTATTGGTGATTTCATGAAATATTAACAAAATTAGATTTTTGATAAATAATCATAATTAACGTACATATAAGTCCAACAAAAATTTTTGTGGGTGATGCTGGTACCAATATTAAAAGTTTTTTAAAAAGTAAAAAAAAAAAATAAATACACAATTTTTGGAATAGTTTTAGCAATGTTCCCTCAAATATGTTAATCAAAACAGATATTTAATGGAGGCAGAATATTTTACAAACTTTAAACAGTAGATTTTGACCTGTATTTTTAATAATCATAAATGACTATAACTAAACACAAACAGAACAAAATATATAATGGTTATACAGTATAGAGAACTTGAATTAAGAAAAGGATCAAATATACTTTACACTAACAAATAAAAAAAATCTGCATTACATTCTGTTTTTAAAAAAATCTGCACATATAATATATAATAGATAACAGAAAAGCTCATCATAAACCAGGAAAAGACAATACTTATGCCATATCACAATAAAATGATATCCAAAGTCTGGTCTCATATAACAATATAAATATATAATAGTGATATATAGCCCAGTCTTCTGTCAAAGACATGCACAGGCAGAAAAAGGGAGGTAGAATCCAAATGCTATCAAAGGCTTAGATTGTGGTGATGTTAATCATTCATTAGCACTGAGTGACCCTTAATCATAAAACCATCTTTGTTGTCATTATTCATCTGGCATAAAATGCTAGCCTGTTAATTCAGACTCAGGATGTCGACAATAGGCGGTCTACAAAGGGCTTGGAAGGCACAGTCTCCCTCCCAATTGGTCTTTCATATGCTAATGAGGGAACTGTTTTGGGTTTACTGGCCTGGTTGGAAATGATTTAGGGCGACACCGGTGCTCTGAGCCTTTATGTTTAGGCTGGCCGCGGGGGCTCATATATCACCCTGATCATTAATCAATTAGCGTCTCCTAGCCACCTGTCGGACACATCGGCGCACAAAACATTCCTGCCCTTGGGCAGTTGCTAGACGATGATCATCAGTAGCACCGCTATTACCTTCCAACCCCTTGACACCCTGCCCCCCTCCCCTTTATGGTAATACCCTGATGGATTACATAATCACACCCAAACACTGCCCGCAACGAAAACGGTTCCTCTCCAAGAGAAATCTGAGTGGAAACCGCCACGGTAGGTTTTTTATGTGTCTCCCCCTCCCAACGCAATTGAACGGCAAGTTTTTTTTTACGTGCATTTGCCCTCCGTTGTCACAAACAGAAAAGACGGGGCACAGAGGAATTGATGCCGACCTTGAAGGAGAATCAATAAGCTGACGGCTATTCAAAAGTGCTGAATGCACACCGTCTCAGTGTCCTCCATTGTTTTAAATGCAACTGCCTCCAGTGGAGTATTGATGGTTGTTTAGTATTGATGACGTGCCACAGTAGCCAAATACATGTGAGATGGAAAGGTTTAAGCTATCAGGGTGTTAGTGACATTAGAGTAGGTCCGGAAAAGTGATTTTGTTTAGACAAGATGAACTTACTGCTGACTTGCACTAAGTCAACTAGAAAGTAGACCATTAAAACAAACACACAGTGGCTTTCTGACTGAGGCCACATTAAGACAGAATCAGGCATTGCTACGTTTAGCCGGAGGGTTGTGCTGCGGTGTGGGGGTGTACGCTGAGCAACAATCAGAAAATGAAGTTTTGTTTTTCCGGCTATCAGCACTTTCACTCCCCATTGTACCTGTACCTTGATAAACCACAGCTGCGCTCTCCCAAACAAATGGAAACAAACCAAAGTTGCAACTTTGCAACACAGACTGCTTTTACACCAAAACTTTCATGTATATGTGGGTTGTTTAAAACTAGCTAAACCTGCTTAAATGGGCAATGGACCCTGTTTCCACTGGCAGTAGATGAGTTTGCCTTTCGGTTTTGGTCAGATGTGTGCTGAAAAGCCATGACTCAAGTCATGTCTGTGCAGGAGAGCAGAGAGAAATCCTTTCAAAAGTCTTGGTGAGCTCAGCTCTATGTACTTTTGTAGCTTCTAACTAAATCTCTGTGGTTTGAAAATTAGTTTTCTAAAAATAACAGAGAACTTTTATTGTTAAGAATTTAAATGAAATAAATTATTCATCTACTGTTCAGATGCTTGACTAAAGATGAGCATAGCATAAAAACACACCTTCAAGCCGGTGCAATCACTGCCAATCGGAGATGGAGTCAATAAATCCACATGACTACTGCAGAGTCATTTGACCCAGGAGTGAATGCCGATTGTGGGCTTTTCGTCCAGTGTGAAAGAGGCTATAGACAACAAGCCAGACCCAGACATCGAAGCTGGGTACATGAAATAAACCGAGGAAGGACACAACTGTAGAGTATCATCATGAACTCCACCCGAGAGATATTTTAGGCT
This sequence comes from Lutjanus campechanus, assembly GCA_027495735.1. Taxonomy (NCBI): domain Eukaryota; kingdom Metazoa; phylum Chordata; class Actinopteri; order Lutjaniformes; family Lutjanidae; genus Lutjanus; species Lutjanus campechanus. The sequence continues at coordinate 6,487 of JAJHUR010115791.1, read as the reverse complement.
GACTGTCAGAGAGTCTGATCACCGGCTCACGACTGTCCACCGCAACATGACATCAGGATACGTTTCTCCAAAATGTGACTGTTTCAACTTGTACGCTGCACAACCACTGACGTTTTTAATGGACTACCCTCAACTGTTCGTTCATCATACATTCGGCCTCTATCGCAAAAGTTTCTGTAAACTTCTAGTTTCTGGAAAACTGAACTGAAAGAGGCAGAGTGGGAGAGACTGAGAGGTGAAAAAGAAGTCGTGTTAAATTTTTCATGGTCTGGGCTGTTTGAAAACTCCATCATGCTTTGTGATCTCATGAAGCCACTTGAGACGGCGCGCAGTGGGAGCGAAAGTGATTGAAAAACTTCCGTTTAACAACTGCCCTCTGCCTAACCGCCACAAAATACTGTTTTTTTTCTGCAGATTTGTATGTAAATTTTAACTCTCATGCAAAGGCCCTCGCTGCCACTAGACAATCTCTTTTTCACAGCCTCACTTCCCTGACAATACCCAACTCCCACCACCCTCCCATCCAACCCCCAAAAACCCTTCACATTTTCACACTTTTTTGTTATTTGGAACTAATTCTTAAAAGCAGCTGAAGAGATAAGTGGCACTAAAATTAGAGTCTAATCCGCCAACCCTCAATATGGGGACATGGAGAAAGTAGATTTGTCAAGCCTTGATTTAGCAGTATTCTTTCATTATAAAAGTAGCACTCTTCACGCGGCTTAGCAATACGAAATGGCTCAATCAGTCTCATGTGGAACATTTAAGTGGGAAGGGGGGGAAGAGGATGGAGTGAAGGCCTATCTGTGAACCCAGACAACTTGGCATCACGCTGGTACCATTATTGTGTTGCCTGTCATTGTTTTTTCACTACCTGCACTGCACTCTTCAACTCTTGGGGTTCCCCCTTGAAAATGACATTCGCCATCCACTTCTAAAGGGCTCCAAACAGAAGAGCTGTTTCACTGGGGTATTGTAGAGAATCTGGGCCACTGTGTTGGGTTTGTAAAGTGTGTAACACTGGGCTGGGCACTTGAGACTAGGAGGGTTTTTTTTCTGTTTCGTCTTTTAAATCCAACCAGCTCAGGCAAGGCGCCAGCTACCGACATTATCAGGTGGATTTTCAAAAGAACAAAAGCTCCTCTGCGATTCTTTACACTGCCAGTGGAAAAAAAAAAGCTGAACAGAAACCTCATCCAGCATAGAAACTCAGTATGTGTGTGCATACACATTCACAGCGCCATGTCCTTGGTATTTCAACCAAATTCATTTCTTCCAGAAGATTATTTCCCTGATAATCTCGCACTTTCTTCTATTTACTTATCTCCTCAGTAAGATCCTAAAAACTGGCTGCGATATTAGAGGAGCAAAGGTCAAAACCAAAGCGGGGAACACGGAGAGAAAAGCATATCTGTTCTGGCTTGCTGTATCTAATCACATTCACAACATAAACGTATTTCCGAGGCCACAAGGCCAAACAACAGATATTTTTAGAAAGATAAATCAGGAGGGGGAAAAAAAATCTCACACTTGACTGCAAACAAGGAAAGTGCATAGTTGGTATCTGTTGGTGGACAAGCCGTGTTGGGGAGAAAAACTATCGCCTGAGCAAGATAAAGGCTATCCAAGGGGAACGGAGGCAGAGTGGAGACAGCGGGAAGGAGGAGGGTGATGGGCGACAGGGCAAAGGCTTGACCTATTGGGGTCAATAGGTGATTAGTAACATTTATCATACCTACGCAAGCTGCTAAATGAGAAGCCAGGCAGCTTCTCTCTGAAGAATTCAGCCGCATTTCGATGTCAGTGTCCAAATGCTGGGCCCACTACTGGCAACCAGATGCCCTGTGTTTATGACAGAGACAAATATTGGAATCCCTAAGTGGAAAAACATGCCATGCTGGCACACGGCAGCAGCAGTGAAACGTTACATCATTTTGACGATTTAATGAGTGCAGCCTGGACCACATCAAAACTTTAAATACCTGCCAATGCCAATATAAAAGCTTGTATTTCACGCTTCATGAGAGAGGCTAAAAAATAAGTTTCATTCGATAGGAAAACAATGGTTGGAGGATGAAGGGGCTGTGGTTGTGGTCGAGGGGGAGGCGGGCAGCGCTGTCTATGTCCTGATGAAAGCCATGCAAGGTATCTGCACACAGGGAATCCATGGAGCCACAGCTCAGCCGCACTGACATTCACATGGAGGAAACGACAAAGAGGCAATTGAGTGCGGGGAACACATTTGGCAAAGACTTATCAGAAAACACTCCACCCCCAGGGGACTGCCCGACAGTGGCTCTCTGAAGAAGCACGGCAGCTCTGCATTGTTTTGGTGCTCTGGACAAGTGGACCAGAGTTGGAGTGGGTATCTTTGGCCAGAGTCCAACTGAGAATGAAAATACGCTGTTGTGCGGGAGGATAATTAGGATACACTCACGCAACAGACATCCATCAAAGAGGAGATGACACTTAATTTCTCAAATAAAACAAACATAGCCTTCTTGTTAGCCATTTCATAACGTGTGCATGGGCAGAAAACCCACAATGATTCTACTAGAAGTGAAATGCGCAAACAAAACACAAATTAGAGATGGCATCCCATTTTCATCTCCCACACCTCCAACGCACACAGAAGATTAACAGTTTTCTGTTGCAAACACAAGCCAAGACTCCCGAGCACTTTCTACAAATCACTCAAAGCACTCAAGCGTTTGGACGGCTAAAATGCAGTGAAAAGTTATTTCTGAAATGTACAATCTGACAATCAACACCCCTCAATCCGCAGTTTAAGAGGTGCTGTTGTCCCGGCATCCCACACAGCAGAAGATGTTAGCGGACGCTGAAAAAAGACTGGAAGAGAGATGCTGTCCAGTGCAACAACTGAAGGCAGGGATCCATGAAAAAGATGGGCTTTTATTAACTAAAAATATAATGGAACAGAGGCTATATATAATCCAGGGAACGATCCAGAAAAACAACTCAAAGCTGAACTGAAATGAACAATTTAAAACCACAGCCTCACAGCATGCTATATCTTTTCAACAGAGAACAGTGAGGACAGGGGTACGTAAAACAAAGAAAATCGTACAAAGACAGTACAATAACAAAAATAAAATACATGTATTATAGTTATTTAATATTTAAATTTAAGTATGAGAACAAAAGCTTTCATAGATTTACATACAAACAGCTTTACCCTTCCTCTTCCAACGACAGTGCTTGCTCGGTGCTCAGATGATGAAACAATGCACACCTGTTTTCAATTTGTCATTTAACGAGCCAGATGACCTGCAACAACATCACGAGCCGAACAAAGAAAACATTGTAGAGACATTCTATCATCACCACTGTTATCCTGTTGTCTGCTAAGAATTCAATGAAATATAACTGATTAACACAGAGCTGAACACAATAATTTCACACTTCAGAGCCCCGAAATGTTATGGAACATAGTTCTCAAAGGCAAAAAGACAGTAAAGCAGCCTTTTCACATGTGCATAGGTGTAACAATGGGCAGAGCTCCAAATGCTCTGCAAACTGTTTTCACCTCATTTTTCACATTCCTACTTCCACCACTGTCTGTGTTCACCGCTGAACCGCACCAGTCACCTCTCTGAACTGGGAGTGATAGAGGGACAGTATAATTTCAGAGAGGAGACGGAGGGAAAGCGAAATCAGTTACAAGGTCTGTACAGTTTATTTTTTTTTACAGCATCATCATTTTGAATTGTCAAAGCAGAAAAGGCCACGTCAAAAAAACGTTAACTAATTACACTAATGACAGCTCAGCTCAGTTTTGTTCCAGTAAGCCACACCAGTGAGCCATCAAGCAAAATTCCAGGCCCTTGAACTGGTTAAACTAAATGGGATGCAGTTCTTCTAATGTTATTAATTACACCTGTGCTTTTCCTGCCATGACGTGTCAAAAGGTCTGCAGTGAAAAAGGTTCAAAAGTGCAGTAAAAACTTCCTTCGTCTGAGCGGCTGACTTTCAGCTTAGCCACTGCTAACCTGAATGGGAAAAAACGTAATTTAATCACGCGGCTCTCCTAGACTTTCAAAAATGTTATCAGACTGAATGGATCGAATTCTGACCGTGAAAAATCTAATTTTGCAGGGATTGTGACAGCCAAAAATATTTATCCGCTGCTTCTTTCACAATTTAAGTCTATGGGGAAAAAATATTCTTTTTGTGCCGAAGTGTATCACGTGACGTTGCCAGTACATGTTTTGGCCAAAGTGTCAAATTGACTTCAAAGCCCAGCACTCTTCCTGGGAGCTTGTATTCAACAAACACCAGGAAAAAACATCTATAAATGATCTCAAATACAAATAATTACTTCTGCTTTACAAATATGGCTACGTAGGACTGGTGAAAAATGCATCACGATAACATGTTTCATTTCAAGATCGATAATTATTGCATTTTAATGACCTATTTATTAAGAAAGACCAGGAGGAAAAAGGTTGAATTCAACCAATTTATTTTGAATTTAACCACCTTACTTTGAATTTAACCACTTTATTTATCAAGGCACACATGTAATAAGCTAAACAGCCAAAAAACTGCCACACTGGTGAGCAGACCTGTCCTTTTTATTAATAATTTCCTCACCATCTGCAAACAACACACCTGTTATAAATAATTGGCTGTTTGTTGGTCACTCATAGCGCCCTCCATTATCAACGGATATAATTGGCTGTTTATGAGTCAGAGTGTATTTGTTATGTGCTTTCAGGGTGGATTTAATGCATTATTGACCATTTTATTAAACAATTTTCCTATTGCTATTGAGGAAGTGTCTATTGCCGATATGTATCAGTATTGTTTTACCGCCTACGCCTATGTCTACCACAGGAAACACTCACTATCTCTGTTTATGAGGTCAAACAATGCAAATCTCTGAGTCAAGCCTACATCCTTGATTGTGGCAGAAATCCCTTTGTTGACAATGTTTCTGTTGACACAGGAGGCTGATGTTTGCTGCAGGGGCTTGTGTTAGCTACTGAAAATGTGTCACAAGAAAACAGTACAAACCACTCAAGATAAGTTTCTTTAATACCCATGATTGTGTGGATCTATTTTTGTAACAACCATGTCCTGTTGTGCTTGGTGTCTCCCACTCTGTTTGGTTTTAGATAATATCCACAAAGAAACTAATATCTCATTAGTATTAATGTGCATAGCTATTGGTTTAAATCAGTAAAACACTAACAGACTTCACAATTATCAATTTAGTTGTATTGTTTTTTTCCAGCAGGATGTCCAGATGTAGTCTAATCCAGTTTGTGTTTGATTTTTTTGTTGCAATAAAAAAAAAACATAGCCTGTGGTTTTAGCAAGCTTAAACTAGGTGTGTCCTGGGCTGATCTGTAGGATGGGGATTGAGGCCATCAAGGCATTTTTTTTAATGGATTATATAAAGCTCAATCTCTTTCCGATCCTTTGTTTATCATAATCCACTGCGCTTCTATAAACACTGGAACCTGTTCCTTGAAGTGAGTGACCTGCAAGGCAGCGTGAACAAATAAACAGAAGCCAGGAGTTCCAATTAATATTTTCCAAATAGACGGCCAGCAGCAGCAAGCAAAGCCAGTTTGGGTTAAAACAAAAAAAAAAAAAGGTTATTTTTGCCTCTGTTTCAGTGCCAGTTTGCAGGTGGAAACGGTGCTGAATTTGATGGTGTAGATGAAGAGCAAATATGTAGATCCTGTTCATACACTTTTAAAAACATAAGATACACAGTTTTTTTCTCTGTGGATACTAGGCCTGCACGATTAATCATTTTAGAACCTCGATGTAGATTCACCCCTACATGCGATTTCATTTCTAAATTACGTCGTTTTTTTTTTTTTCCAAGAGCTGGCAGCATGTGTCAGAGTAATAAACAAGCGCTCCAAGGCTTCTCCCTTATCCTATGACAAAGCGCCTTTTGGTCAAGTGATCCACGGCACTCAGAATCAAATAGCTGAGTTGAAAGTTTCTGAGGAGGGACTGCGGCGTTGCCGAAATAACGTTAATCGCAAGGAAAACTCAGTGAACAAATGAACGCAAAATGGATGTTGCTGAAAGCCCAGGTAGTAGTGACGAGAATCAGCCCACCACCCAAACCGACCTCGTTCTGAAAATAGGTGGTACTTCAGTGGTGTGGAACTACTTTGGATTTAGACAAGACGACGAGAGTCAGTCCAATGTGCTCTGTAAGGCATGCCTGACTGTCGTTGCAACAACAAAAGGTAACACCACAAATCTTTACCAGCACCTCCAACGTCACCATAAGGTGCAACATGATGAAGTCGTCTATTTTTTTATGCTTATTTATGTTACAATTTTCAGAGCCTAACTGAATGGCCACTGGCTACTACATTTTCTTTTTTTTTGAAAACCTCTGTGTGGACCTGAGAACCATAGTTCATGTGTGAAATGTGTGCAACAGTTTGTGAAATCACTAAAGCCTGAGCATTTTGACAGGCTAATGTTTAGGAAT
>JAJHUR010115790.1:7759-42875 GCA_027495735.1 Lutjanus campechanus | reverse complement strand
GTGAATTCTTGAGATTTAGATGCCAAAAGCAGCCATCACCCAAAGTTCAATTTATGAGGACAGCCTGTGATTAGGCTCAACTTACACGTGGGTTACACTTAGATAAAGACCTAAAACATTGTTCAAAGGTTAAGCAAGAACCCAACGTGCTATTTGGGCACACAGGCACATGACCCAGTTGTCAAAGGAGGAACTGAGATTACATGGAATCCATATTCACAGCACTCGACAGCAAAGCACACATGAGTCTAAAGTCCCAGATGGACCAATCTTATATTTCCTTGCAAGAAAAATACACTCAAAGCAATTCTGAGAACAAAATGCATGAAAAATGTTTGGTTTTTTTTTTGTTTGGAATACTTTAATTTCCTTATTTCCATCTTTTTACCGAAGGACACAGTCCTGGCAATACAGAAAAAAGATGAGTGAATGGATGATAACGGTTAATTAATATTCTGCGACAGCAAATAAACAATTAAAACATTTCGACAAGTGCTAGAGTCAGTGTTTTTATACTGTAGATTAAGGAAGGGCAGCAGAAATGTCTCCTGAATATAATTTCTTTTAAAAATCAAGTATGAATAATATTGCTTAAAATTAATTTTCTAGAGAAACAATTCAGCTTAAGTTGGTTAAGATGGCAAAATATTTTATCAAAAATATTAAATTTTATGCTTTCAAATGATTATTCAGAGAGTAAATAACTTACATTGGGACCAAAAATTACAGTTTTGGAATCAAGCACAAAAATGTACAAAAAGGAAGGGATGAAATAATGCTGACTGTGGTAATGTAGAAAAACTGTAATGACACAACAGACATAAGGGGGAAAAGCCTTCCACATTTAAACAGAGATTGTCTAACTACCCCAACACCTGTGAGCTTAAATACTTACAGTATTTTGTTGCTTTCAGGCCGCTTTGATTTAAACAAGTCGACAAATGAGAAGTGAGGTGACTTCACACATTAAGTGACTTCACACATCACCGATTCATGGTTTGGTTTATTCTTAGAGAGCATTGAATTCTCCAGTAACATGTTATTATAATATGTCGATCAAATGATGGAAAAGCACAACAGATTCCTCATTAATGAATGCAAGCATCATTACAGTACATCTGATAAATTTTGTATTTCCAGTTAACACTCATATGTGTTGACCACAGGTGGAAGTTTAAGGATGAGGCTGGTGATGTTCTATATTGTTGTTATTGTCAAAAAGTCTCCAGAAAAGACCAAAACCAACACCACTTTAAGTTCGTCTCTCTAATACTGTTCGGCTTTAGAGCTGCAACAATTAGTCAGTTAATCAACAATTAAATCAATTGCCAACTGCTTCAATAATCGATTAGTCATTTTGAGTCATTTTTTAAGAAAAAAAAAGTTCATATTCTCCTATTTCAGCCTCTGAAATGTGAATATTTTCTGGTTTCTTCACTCCTCTGTGACAGTAAACTGATTATCTTTGGGTTGTGGACAAAACATGACATTTGAGGACGTCACCCTGGGCTTTGGGGAAACAGTGATCAACATTTTTCACCATTTTATCGAGCAAACAACTTATCAATTAATCAAGAAAATGACTGACAGAATAATCGAGAAGGAAAATAATCTCTAGTTGCCGCACTATCCGACGTCCTTCAGTCTGCGGCCTTTGGGCACCGAGGCTGTTGGTAAATCTTTAAAATTAAGTCATAAATAAATATATCTATGCATCCTCTGCTTTAAAAAAAAGGCTAAATTATTGCCTAGAAGAGCAACTATTATATTATTCACCAACTATTTTCATAATATATTCATTGCTCTGGGTCATTTTTAAAAAGAAAACTTTTCTAAAAAGGAATTTTCTGATTTCAGCTTCATAAATGTAATAATTTGTGGTTTCTTTACTCATTTGTGGATATCTTTGGGTTTTGGGCCAAACAAGACATTTGAGGTTATAATATAATATATTTCCTTTGTTTTAAAAAAGGCTAAATTATTCCCTGAAACGACTGAAACAAAATTACTGCATTTGTAGGGGCTATTTTCAGCTGTGTATTAATACACATTTGGTGTATTTACAGCTTGATAATGATGTATGCGGGATAACCTCAAAATAAACTACAGTGCCCATGCTCATCCTAATCAATGACCATGTCACCCAGTGCAAAAGTGCAGCTCATTGATGTATTTTAATAGTTTTGGGACGACAATTAAGCTCTGTGGCACAGAGGTAATATTTTCTGACAATACAAAAATTATAGAATATCACCACATTTACCCTTTAAATCAGTTTCTGCCATGCAGAAACAGACTTTATCTTCTGTCGAGACAAGCAGAATGTTTCCAAGAGCCGTTTGCCTTCACCATGTGGGTGAACATGTCAGCAGTAAATGACAGTTTGCACACAACACTCAGGCAAGGTTGAAGATCTTAAAGAAGAGAGGCACCACACAGACACAACTAAAACCAACAACACTGTAGACCATGTAGCGGTACGGCAGCTCTACTTTCATGTGCTGCCTCGCCCGTCTTACATCATCTGAGGGCAGCCCGAACAGTCGACATAAGAACGGGATAGTTACTGCTTTCATAACCATTCTCGTGACGAGGATGACGGCGACTCCGATGACGAAGCGCAGCAGGGAGAGAGCCACCAAGCCGACAGTGATTGGTGGTAAGGTTAGAGGAAGTGAGGACAGCGGTGGATCCAGCATTAGCCCCAGCTGATAGTTCATATACGTAGCCAGAGCAACTCCGGCCCCGGTGCCCAGAGCCTGAGCTGTATCGCCCCGAGAGGTGCTCCAGGAATCCAGAGAGAAAGCTACAAGTCCGAAGCCCACGTGTGACACGATAATCACAAGTGGAGCATAGTGGCCCATCATGTAGAAGCTGTCGATCTTTTCCAGAAGTGGCTGGAAGAAGGCTAGAATAAGAAGGCTGTACAGGAAGCCAGTGATTACCTCCTGCAACACAAGGACACACATTATTGTCAATCAGGAGTACACACTATGAAAGCCAATTCTAACAATATTACTCATACAACCCTGATTCCATCCAGGTTTTGGAGTAACATAAGGTGCCATCTAGACGATGTCTTTTTCACACACATTGCTGCTTATGTCAGCAAGACAATGCCAAGACAAATTCTGCACATGGCTTCGTAATAAAAAAGTTCAGGTGCTAGACTGCCCTACCTGCAGTCTAGACCTGTCTCATAATGGAGCAAAAATGGAGAAAAAATACAACAATGGTGAGCCCAGACTGTAAAGCAACTGAAGTCATATATCAAGCAAGGATGGGAAAGAATTTCAATTTCAAAACTTGAACAATTTGTGTCCTCAGTTCCCAAACATGTTGTAAGAAAAGGTGATGTATCAAAGTGGTAAATATGCCCCTTTCGCAACTTTTTTGGAGCGTGCTGCAAGCACATAATTCAGATTGAGTGTATATGTGTGAGCAGACAAAAAAAAAAAGACAAGCAAACAGAAAAAAAGCAGAACAAAACCATAACAAACAAACAGGCTTGTGTATTGTGTTACTCAGCGACATGACCAACAGACAGTAAGGGACACAGGCTGATAGACAATAGACAGATGGACCAGATGGACAAGACAGACAGACAAGACAGACCAACAAACAGACACGAATTGACAGACAAACAAGCCGACAGACAGGCTCCAAAGATTTTCTAATTTATCTCCCCAGGTTTGGATGTATAGCGTGATTTTTTTTCCTATACAGTGTATATTTTCAAAGAACAATAAAGTTTATCAGTTTCAATATTAAATACCTCGTCTTTATACTCTAGTCACCTGAACATATGATATGCAACCCTGACAAAGACATTATACGGCTTTCCCCAGAGCCATAAAATCACGTGAGCTGCAGGTGTTACCAACAATATTTACTAACATCAGTTGCATGGCCACTGCTTCTAATCTAAACGTATCTGATGGCTTTGATTTGTTTATTGGCTCTATATAAAGATAATCTTCCATTAATCATAAAGTTTAAGCTCCTGTGTAGGTTGTAAACTTAAAAAATGGGGCATGACTACATGATATGCACACTAATGTGATGTATTTATGTTAAAAAAAAAAAATTGTCCACAGAAATGTAAAATATGAACAGAACAGGTGATTTTCAAAGACACATATGTAAATATGGTGCTAACATTGTTGTCCTCAATCATATATCAATGAATGAAATGAAGCAACATGTACATCGTTCGTGTCGTGTTTAACAGAAGCTGACGGCATCTTTACCTCACGGTCGCCACTTTATCTGCACTATCACTTCCTTTTTCACCTTCACTTTTAACCTAAGTTAAGTTAAGTTTTCTATTTGGATACTTTTTATATATTTCCTTGTATATTTTGTTTAATTTTGAGATATACTGGTAGATTTTTATCTGGTATTTTGTTTAACATTTAGCTCTTATGATTATATCCAGGTACATTTATAATTTTATAATTTCTTGCACTGTGCACTGCCTGGGAGTTTGACGCATCAACATTTCACTCTACATGCTTGCATGTATATTTGACAAGTAAATCTCTTGAATTATAATAATATAAGATCAGGCACACCAGAAGTTGAAGGTAGCAGTGATTTGCATTTTGTTCTTTCCTAGAGAAGATTTCCGACCAACCTGCTGGGGACCTCATTAGTAAGGAAATATCTATTTGATATATTAATTATTTAATATACTTACCAGAATAGAATGCATCCCCATGTAGACTCTGCTCACACAGACCAGGACACTCCAGCTGAGAGCCACACAAAAGCCAAAGAGGAAGGTGTACTAGGAGAGAGTAAGAGAACATAAAGACATGACATTAAAAAATGAACATAGATATTAGAAGGGTGACTGAAGATAAGCCTTCCCAGAGCAGAAGTTTGGGAACAAGCAGCTACAGTACCACCATGTCTATCATGACATGTTAATGACAATATACTCAGTTTATAAAAAGTCTCCTGTACAGTTCATCGTCAGTGGAAATACTAGTTTTCCAAACACACGGTGCATGGTATGTTAAGAAAACATTTAGCTGATATCTTTGAAAGAATTCTAACAAAGGTCACTGTGTGAAAACAAAAAGTCAACAGTCATGTAAGCAGCTGTGAGGCTGAACTTAAGCACAGCTGTGCTTTGAGCTGAATGCTAATGTCAGCATGATAACATGCTGACGTTTGTGTTATGTTGACTTGGTCTTAGTTTAGCATCTTAACATGTGAATAAACACACAGAACAGCTGAGGCTGGTGGGAATGTCCTTAGTTTTGCAGGGATTCAGTCATAAAATAAAAGTATTGGACACATTAAAAATTTGACCTGATGATGGCACAAGGTTGCCTGATATCAGACGGACTGTCAACTCATTACACTCTATTTCCATCTTAAGTCTCACCTTGCCTCCAGTTAAACCAATTTTTGAGTTTGGTGACCTTCCCTAGAGCCACACCACACAAGCACAGCTAACAAGCAGGTCTAACACTATTTATCTAACACTTTGATTCTTCCTCCTGCCCTGGAAGCTGTTTATGGTCTGACTGCATCTTATCTTTTGTACCCTTTCTAACTGTTTTCTCTGAAATGTTTCAGGTCCTCAGCCTTTGAAATCAGTGAACTTGATGACACCAAGGGAGTTCAGGCAGTACAGACGACTCCCTGTGTTCAGCTCAAAAGTTGAAAAGAGCTGCATCTCTTTTTTTTAAACATGAAACATACAGCGCACAAGATGCAGGGGCAAGCTGATTCAGAGATTACTTAAAAATTTCGAAAGACCAGATGTACATGTGCACTAACAAAGAACAGGAATGCACTGCGTGTCATGAAGCATAACTTGTTCAACAGCATTGAGGCTGCTAAAGCTTTTGATAAGTTGCCCTTGATAAGGGCTTGGGTTTGACCCAGTTTTATCCTGTCTGAATTCATTGTCGAATCCGTTAACTGAACTTTATTAAATTAATGAATATAGAAATTCAGTTACTAAACTGAATATATTTTGGTTGTGGACAAAACGAGACATTTGAGGACGTCATCATGGGCTTTGAGAAACACTGACCAACATTTTTCACCATTTTGTGACATTTTATGGACCAAACAAATAATGATCAATCGAGAAAATGACTGACAGATTAATCGACAATGAAAATTAGCTGCAGCCCCTAATTAAATATGCTTTCTTAATCGAAATCCATTCAAATCCCTTAGTGAATCCATTCAGGTTTAGCATTCAACTTTTGAAGAAACTAAACTTATGATATGCAGCCTGCCTCAATCATGGAGGGGAGACAGAGACCACTGCACTATTTACGCATTAAATCTGAGTGCACGTCACTCATCACAAACCAATTTCAGACTTATAGTGCTACAACACTAAAGTAATTTAAATATAATATCCTTCTCATTTATGTTCTGTCAGAATAAGTGATGCAGGCTGTAGACCAGCAGCTGTCCTACATTGTTTATCTCTTGGCACAGCCATGGTGGTGGAAAATCCATACTGTAACCGTCCTATCACTGGGTGAACAGGTTTCATTGCTTTGAGCTCTCTGACCTGGCAGATACTACACCACACTCTTATCTTTTAAGTCTCCAACAGTCGAGTAATCTTCCCAACCCCCTTTTCTTCCATCTTAACCAGAGAAGACTCTGTCATCAACGCAGGAAATTTTTTTTGTTCTCTCATCCCTGACTCTCTCTCTACTTCGATCATTTGCATTGCTGTCCACTGATGCTTCAGATCAAAAACTCAAACTTAATTTACTTTCTCCTCCTCTTAGTGCACCAGACCCATATCTCTCTCTGATAACGTAGGACAGTGAGTCCCGGTTTATCTAAGAAACACAGCTGCCCATCATGCCTCACCTGTACTTCTCTGGCACACTCTGTCACGTCTTCACAGTCTGCTTGAACAGAGGAATGTTTGTTGTCTTCACAAAGGACTGTGCAACAAGGAGCCAAGCCTGTGCATTTTCATTCCTTTGGCCAGACTAACCTACTGACCCTCTCTGGCACTGAGAAGCCGTGGAGAAAAATGTCATGTGGGCTTTTCATTTCTTAGTCAGTCAGGTGCCCTGTGTGTTTCTTGGAACTCTGGTCTTTTTTTTCATTGAGACTGTACCTGAATAAACACATGTACTGAAAGATGTTGCAAAGCTCTCAGCATTTGAAACTCTTGGGGCCCTTTGTTGCATCTGACCGCCTTCCCTGTGGGTTATCAAAACATGTTCATATCCTGTAGATGAAGGCTAGACCACTGAATTCTAATGCAACGTGAAGACGGAGAATGACGCTGGCTGACTGGCTTGTGATATTTGTTGATTTAGATGAAGCAGGTCGGCCCAGTAATCTGTAATAACACATTTCTAGTTGCACGCTGTGTTGCCTCAGAGCTGGATTAACCCTGTAGGGGGGCCCTGGGGATAAAAATGAGCTGCAGGCACTATGGAACACCCCATTTCCTCCCACTCTTTGTGCACTCTTTGTTTATGTATCCTGTTGCGAATGCATATGTATCCTGTTGCTTTTAAGTACTAGTTAGGTCAGCAGGAATACTCTCCTGGTGTGAGGTGTGGTTGTGTAAAATCACATAAATATGCACCATGTAAGCATAATATCAACTTTAAAACATACATAAAAGCTTATTAAAGCTACATTTTGAAACAAGAACATACAAGACAATAGGATCAGGTTTTCAGAGGTGCCTCTAGCATAATAAAGATGATTACTTTTAGGAAATAAAAACGCCTGACCTTCAGCCTTATTTTATTGGTGTCATTATTGTTTAAACACTCTATTAACAAATTTGATAGGAGACGAGATGAATGAAGATCTAGGTGGCTTACCATCTCAGCTGAATAATTCCCTGAGGGAAACACAATAGTTTATATTGTGCTCCAGTGCTGCCGGATCACCAAGAAAACTATGGCTGCGATTTATGATTATTTTATGATCAATTTATCTGTTAACAACCTTCTTGATCAGGGTTGTGCGATATGGATTTTTTTTCAGGATATACCGATGACCGATCATTAACCTCCCTCTCATGGCCAATACCGATAAGATAACCAATAATGTCACATCGTATTTCAAAAAGAAGTTCATGTGTAGTTCATGCTCACCTGAGGGTAAGAAAGGTTAAGATGTAGTAAGTTAAGATTAATGATTGAATATTTCATAACCACACGTAACTGACATCACTATGACAATAAAAACAAAAGCAGTTCTGAATCTTCAAATGTTCACTTAGTCTTCCCATTAAGTTTATCAAAAACTACACAAATATGCTTTCATAGAGCGTTTTGAATAAAAATTTTAATTACATGCTTTGAGAAAGTTTCTCCAAATTTTGAGATACTAACTTATTATTTTTGAAATAGTACATCATTATTTTGAAAAAGTTTGTCATTATTTTGAGAAGTTACGTCCCAATTTAGAGAAAGTTCCTTATTATTTTGAGACACTAAGTCATTATTTTGAAGTTTCACATTATTTTGAGATAAGTCATTATTTTAAAAAAGTCTGCCATTATTTTGAGAAACTAAGACCCAAAGTTTTGATAAAGCTCCTTGTTATTTTGAGATACTAAGACATTATTTTGAGTAAATAAGTCATTGTTTTTGAAAAGTTTGTCATTATTTTAAGAAACTAAGTCACAATTTCGATAAAGTTCCTTATTTTGAGATACTCAGTCATTATTTTGAAATAAGGAAATTTGTCATTATTTTTGAGATACTAACTCATTTAGAGAAACGTCCTCATTTTGTGATCATTATATTCAAAATTCTCGTTATTTTGATATGTAAACTCATTATTTTGAGATACTAACTCATTATTTAGATGTAGTTACTCATTATTTTCAGATACTAACTCATTTAGAGAAAGTTTCTCATTATTTTGTGGTCATTATATCTAATTTTCTCGTTATTTTGATATACAAACTCAATATTTTGAGATACTAACTCATTAGTTTGAGTGTTTGCAGCACTCAGTCTTCACCTGTATGTGACACTTGTTTGACGCTGTGTGTGTGTGAACAGGTGCTCACCTGCCACCGTCCGTAGGTGAGCATGAAGAGACAGAAGGGGATGGCTGTCCCCGTCATGGCGTGTGTGGACGGCATGCTGTACTCGGAGTTATAGAAGACCTCCACCTTCACCACAGGAGGGGACGCCGGTCGGGACCAGCGGACCATGTCCTTGGTGGACTGTCCCACGAACAGGTTCCAGGCCCAGACGATGATGAGTCTCCGGCTGACCAGGGCGTCGATGTTCCAGAAGAGGAAGGGGAAGAAGATGATGAAGAACATCTCGTTGCCCAGCTCGGTCCCAAACGTGAACAGGTAGAAGAGAAACTTGTTGTGGATGAGGAACTCTTGACCCACGTCTCCAGTCAGGGAGTTCCTCCGGAGGGGTTTGGCTCTGGCGGTGTCTGGGTCTGCCGATGTGTTATCATCAGGCCTCCCGTCGCCCTGCTGCATCCCGTTAACCTGCGGGGCGGCCGCCGCATCTCCGGTTGCTCCGTTCCCGACGCTAACCTCCGAGTTCTGTCCCCTCTTCCTCAGCCCGGGACAGTCCGTCTCCGTCTGTCCACTGTCCGGCTTGGCGGTTTTAACCTGAAATGTCCCTTTAACGCCGCAGAGTTGCTGAAACCTCGCTACATGGCAGGGGTCCTGCAGATACTTACACATCTGCACAAAACTCTTCACGAAGTCGTTCGCCATGACGTCAGATTAACCGTTAGTTTAAAACACGCAGCAGCACTGTTCCGTCGTTAAAATGGAGTTCATGATCAACGGCTCGGCTTAAGGAGAAGTTGAGCTCGGCGGCCGTCGCATTCCTCTTAATAACGAAACGAACCGTGATTTAACGATAACAGCGCGGGGCAGTCCGCTACCCGGTGACCGCATTCAAAACACAGACCTTGTACACCGGCGTGGAGGTTCTGAACGACAGCATCCAAAGTCCGTGACAGTTAACCATTACTTCATGGTATATATCCTAATTCATACAGCCAGCCAAATAACTGCGTCAGGCCGTTATATCCTGGTTTCGCTCTCCTTCCTCTTCTTCTTCTATGGTTAGATTTCTTCTTCGTTTGACATAATGTTAGTCGGTTCAATGTCCAAAATGTTCAACTGTCACCCCCTGCTGGAGCTGGAGTAAATTACACGCGTTAAAAAGTTATCCAAGTGGTTCCCAGTTTTTCTCCTGAATGGACCTCTTTTCTATCATTGGCTACGTTTCAAACATGTTTTCCACTAATATTTAGAATATGTAAATATTTTGAATTTGATAAAGGTCATTTTAACAGCATATTCTGATTGGGTATTCTGATTTAGGACTCCTTCTGAATGGAGCACATGTGGGATATTATTCTGGTTTTAGGAGCATCTTTGGACTTGTAAACATCAAATTCAGATTATGCATCTCAGTTGGGGTTATTGCAGTAGTTTGCAACACACAACCTCGTCTGCTCTGTGTTGCGAACGAACCAGATACCCAGCAGTTTGCAGAACTGGGGTAGAGATTCATGCACAAAAGAAAATCTCACATTGTGATTGGGGGTGAGAAGCACACCTATTTTCAAACATTATTTTAAACATTTGATATCAACATGTTTTTGGATATGCACAAATATCAATATGTCTATCAAATGCTGGCCTGTCAATAAAGGCTAAATAACTCCCCCCTAAAAATTCTTTTTTTTAAAAAGTGAAAGCAGATGTACTTTAAATAAAAAAGGAGAAACACATTTTATATGAACAAAAAATGTTGTAAATATCAGATTTATTGTTTAAGTCATCATTTTACTTTGCTTTTAAATATAATTAACCTAAATAGTGAATGCAATAACTGCAGGAACTTTGTGTGAAACAAGCCATGGGTGAATTTTTCAGCACATTATTTCCTGTGAATATTTAGGTATGAGTATTTTTAAGAACCTTACTGCATCTGTGTCATGTATATTTTTTAAATTTCAACAGTTGTACATGCTTCATAGGTTTCTTTCTTGACTAATTCAGTGTTTTCTTCACCTTTGTTTAGCTCTTTTGTTGTTTTGTGCTGTTCTAATGCAAGCTGAGGCTGTTTAGAGAGTGAAGACTTTGTGAATATATCTTGTGTTCAGGTCTTCACTGTGCTCTCATCCTGTGAGACTGGATAATAATCTAAACTTTAAAAATAACAATTTCATTTAGTTTTCTTCATAGAAATGAATCAAATGCTGAGATAATAAGCCTATTATATATTTTTAATAGTTCTCTCACACTCCTCAAAATCAAGAAGGCCTCGCAGCCCTGAAACTCTGGCGACCCCTACTGGGGGTCGCAACACCCAGGTTGGGAACCATTGCCTCAAAAGTAGTTGCACGATACAATGTTATCCTTCACAATCAAGCCACATAATCAACAAACTGCATGTGTGGCCTGCTGTTACTACAATAAAAGGAACAGGAGTTGTGGGACCACGTGACATTATATAGGCTATGTAATTACAAATGCATCTTCAAATTATGACCCATATCAAAAACAAACACAAAATTTAAGTTTATACAAAAATAAAAAAGAGGGGGAAAAAGCGAAATATCAGGCCAGTTAATGTATACAGGTCTGAAAAGACAGAGACAATAATACTAGAACAACACCGGAAATATAGCGGAGCCTCCTTCAAAATAAAAGTATCATATTTAAAAAAAAATGTCATATGACTTATGTAATATTTGTAAAAGATATATCTGAAAACTGATATCCAAGTTGTCACTTCTTCTAAAGTAGTAATGCAACAAACTCATACGGGATGTTAATTGATTAATAATTAATCAATTAATCTGCATTATGAAATTAACTGATTAAAAATGTATTGCTTTATTTGGCATTGTTTTGTCCAGCTGATACATTTGTTGATTAAGGAAAGTTAAACTTGAAAGGAGAAAAAAAGAGAAAAAAAAAATGTGCATTTTGTATCTTAATTTTTAATCATATTATAACTGATCTTTGGTTAAAGAAAATGCTGAAAATTTACAATCCCAATACACATTAAAATTAATCTACAACACCACATATAAAACACTGGCAGTGACCATTCTGCAGAATAAGTACTTCTACTTTTGACACTTTAAGCACATTTTTCTGATAATGTTTTAATTCTTTTATTTTTGAATGTAACTTCTCACCTCCACTCAAAAATATGTTTTTGGTCTTTATCCTGCATTTTTTGTTTGTTTTTCAGTTTATGAGTAAAGTCAAAAGGTCGAGTATGAATTTGACTTCACTAACTTAGACTTAATTCTTTAAATGGTATTTCACCTGCTGCCAAGCAGTTAAAATGATTATCTAATATTTACAGACACTGGATTTTTAATGAAGGTGAAGGAGCAGATGTTACCTCAAAGCCTTTAACAAGATAATTGAACTTCTTTGTGAAAATAACATATGAGGTATGCGTAATTATTCGAAGTACAGCCATTTATATACATGCCTGGATGAGATGTTTAAGTAAAGGATTTGAATACTTCTTTCATTACTGTCAATTTGCACTTACACAGATTAAATGCCACGTTTGATAACGAGGCTTTTATTTTTGAAACTCCTTCCCGGAAGTACCTCTCCTAATTCTGGTTAACTTGACTCTGGTGTTCCGCGCTCAGATCGGACAGGCAGTCCTGGATGAGGGGGGTCAGTTCACATCAGTACGGGCACCGAGCAGCTCAAGGTCTCTGTTCTGAACCCTCATAATGCATGGGGGCAAGAGAGGGCTGGTGGCTCCGCAGAACACTTTCCTGGAAAACATTGTCCGGCGCTCCAGCGGTGAGTTTTATTCTGAAAGGGAAACTAGAATTAATGGATGTTGATTTGGCAAGTCAGTAAAGGCACCACACAGGGCTATAAACCCACAGTATAATGTTATTTATACGGCATCTAAAGGGAAGCAGCATCAATTAACACTTTTTTTGGGGTAATTTTCACTTCTTTTTTAAAAATTTATAACTATTTAACAAATTAATATATGCATACGGATGAATTTTACAATAGGTCTAAATTAATAGATGTCAGTGAGCTAAAATCAA
The DNA here is from genome assembly GCA_027495735.1 of Lutjanus campechanus. Lineage (NCBI taxonomy): Eukaryota > Metazoa > Chordata > Actinopteri > Lutjaniformes > Lutjanidae > Lutjanus > Lutjanus campechanus. Next base: position 29,816 of record JAJHUR010115790.1, on the reverse strand, counting down.
TATACAAATATTCTGTTCTTACCGTATCATATCCCATGTTTTCCTTATATTTTATAATTAACCACAGAAACACTGGTCTCCCGGAGGTGAAACGACTTTTTTTCTGATGTGATTTAAAAAAATATACGTATTTATAATTTCTGACGAGCTTTTCTGGATGAATTATTATAAGAAACCTGAGCTATTTTTGTTTGAAAGAAATCTTTTTGTGTGGCTCATTTTTAACGACCACTTGACAGTAAACAGAATATTTTTGGCTCGTGCGCACTTGAATGCGCATGACACAATAAATGTATAAATAAAAAACAACAATAATAATATAGTAGATGTTGCAAAGATGCTGGTCAGAGTCAGACAATCTTTATTTATTTTACCTGAAGCTCTGAAGTGCTCATGATGTGCTAGTTATTTTGTATTACTGATTATTTGAAATTTCACAACTTATATGAACATAAATAGTGCAACAGTATGATAATATGAGAACAAATCTTATTGGATAATGAATTTGCAGCCATTTCTAAGAGATAATTAAACTTTCTTTTAGAGGATTTATCACGTAATCTGTGTTAATGCTGACTTTAATTGCATTTCATGGTGTTTTATCTCTTGTAATGCTTGTGTTCCATTGAAGAGTGTATTGTTTTGAAGTAATATGTGTTAGTGTTTGTTGTTCATATTTCAGAAAGGTAATACTGTCATTAAAAATTCATTTTTGGATTGACAGTGCACGGCAGACAGCAGAGAGTGAGGCTCAGCGTGTGTGAGATTGAAGGCTCTCATTACAAGTGCAGATGAAAGTGCATGACACCAGACAAACTGTAGTATAAAAAAAGATAATGCAACACAAACTAAATGTCTGAAAGGTTACTGCTCACCTCAGTAATCTTAAATTCTGTTATTTTTCTCTGATTCTCTCAGATATTGAGCCTGTGGAGTAGATTCATTCATTACAACATAATCTCACCTGGCATTCAGACATCAGGTTCAAGATAAACATGCAGATGCTTTAAGTTTGACTGCTTCAGTGGTGACTGTCTGAGTCTAAAGTCTTTTTCTCTGGAGACTGCAGCTCCCTCCAAAGCTGGAGAATTTTGCAGCTCCTCATTAATATTTCATTAACATTAAGGGTGGGACATAAACATTTCATCAACAACTATTTCTGCCCAGTGACTCGTCTGATTACCGCAGTTTACTGCTGCTTTAAATATTTAAATATTAATGATCTTGTTTCCATTATGGTTATTGTGGTTATTATGTGGTTATTGCTTTATGTAATACAGAATATTTCAGGCACAAATTTACATATATGCTGAGATTTTCTTTTTAATTCATGACTCTACAGGATTTATAGGCGCCTGTAAATAGAAAAAACATCAAAATATCAGTTTAAACCAACTATTTTCTTAATGGAATTGACAACACAGTTGGCAAAAATGTCAATCGCAGCAAATAACAGCCCAATTTCAATGAGGCTGCAGTTGCATAACTCCAGTTGTGATGACTGTAATGATGCCCTGGTTTTCACCGACAGAACACCCGAAGGCAGAACCAACAGGTGCAGCAGTCTGCAGGTGTGTTGTTATTACAGACTAGTTTTTGTTTTTCATGTTTTGTTGCAGAAACCAGTTTCTTGTTGGGAAATGCACAGATCGTTGACTGGCCAGTCGTTTACAGCAACGATGGATTCTGCAAACTGTCTGGATACCACAGAGCTGAAGTCATGCACAGGAGCAGCACATGCAAGTAAGAATATATTATCATGGCCTGAATGTGAAGACATAGTGGATGTTATGTTATATGTGAAGGAATTCATGTTTTGCAACAGACTGGAGTGTGAAGATGCATTTTCTTCATATTAAAATTTCAGCTCCAGCTCCTCCAGTTCGCCTTTATTTGCAGAGCAGTGATTTATTTATCATACAAGTTTATTTGACGGCGCTCATTGATCAATAGAGGTGAAAAAAAAAACTGTAAATGAGTCCGTTTTATCTTTATGTTGGTACAATCTGTCAAACAGAGGACCAGAAATAAAATACAACTTCATCCTGCTGTTGTTATCTCTAGAAAATGTGACCAATGATTTGCAGCAGCTACAATACAGATTAAAAGAAGTTAAGGTAAAGTATTCAGTCCACTTTGGTTGTAGAGTTCAGTGTCGTTAATACTCTGCCTTTCTATCTTCAAGATTAGCCAACAGGAATGCTCCATTTTGTTTCTCTGGGTATTCTTTTTAGCGATACACCAATAAATCAATATGCCGATTAATTGGTGCGATTATCTGGCAATTTGAGATAATCAGCATTAGTTGATGGCTTCGATAATGAGGCCGCTAAACAAGAAATCAAATGTCTGCAGACACATCTGCAGGCAGCCTTGTCAGTGTGACTTCTCTGGATCGATGTTAGCGCTCCCTCCTGTGAGTTTTAGGAAGGTTGTAAAAAGTTAGTTTCAGGTCCTGTACTCTCATGCATCCTGATGTAAATGTTTGCCTAAATGTCCTCAGTCACCATCCTCTTTTCTAAATGTTAATACCTTTCTGTCATCCCAAATGACAGCAAATCTAATGAAACACTGTTACTGGCTAGTGTTAAATATAAATAATGTATAGAATAATGCAGTTGAATAATGTAGCTTCTGACATATCTTTCTTCCTTACCTTCTTAAATCTATTCATTCATTCATTCATTCATTCATTCATTTATTGTCCATAACCGCTTATCCTTGAAGGGTTGTAGGAGGGCTGGAGCCTATCCCAGCTTACATGGGGCGAGAGGCGGAGGGCTGACACATAGAGACAAACAACCATTCATGCTCACATTCACACCTACGGGCAATTTAGAGTTACCAGTTAACCTATTATACTGCATGTCTTTGGACTGTGGGAGGAAGCTGGAGTAGAGAACCCACACGGACACAAGGACAACATGCAGACTCAGCACAGAAAGGCCCTGGCCCTGCACTGGTGGTGCAGTGGTTCTTAAATCTAACCCCAATATATTTTTCTTTTCCATTAATTCATGAAAAATCTGTCTAAAACAACGTGTTACTGCCAAGGTAATAATTTATATTACATTGCAATGTGCATGGAATATGAATTTGCTTTGTTTTGATACTGGCATTTTCCAATGAAAAAATAGAATTGTTGGACCAACTTAAAAAAAATACTTCAATAGGTAACACACAAATGTTTTTTTTCCAAATGAAGTTAACAAGTTTTACAAACACAATTGCTTTAAGTCTGATGTACTTAATAATCCGATTGCTTTCAAATCGACAAATTGCATTATTGCAATCTAAGTTTAATTTTCCAACTCATTTATTTGCTTTACCAAAAAGTAAAATACCGTTCCTTAACAACCTAATATGGTTACTGAAAAAAGTAGCTTTTTGATAGTAACCTTAGTGTGTAATTTCAGTTTGTTAAATATAATGAATATAATTGCTAATGTTAGCCTAACTAAGCCTATAGGCTAACGTTAGCTGGTTGCGTTCAGTGGCTTTACAAAAACTTAAACAATGCAATTTAACCAATTTAGGTGGATTTTTTTGTATCTAACATAATAAATGATATGATCACAAAATATAATTTTGTCCTGTATCAGACTTAACCTTCTTTATGAGTCACTACTTGTGGCTCATCTGCAGGAGTAAAATCTGGAAAAGACGTGGACGTCATGACGTCAGATGTACAATACTAAGAGAACATGCTTTTACAGAAATGAGAATAGTAATAAAAAATAAAGACGGTGTTAACCAGTGTTGGGCAATAGCGGCGTTACTAGTTTAACTACATTTCTCAGTAACGTGGTCGTAGAGTCGCTGTTTTCTACATCAAATAGCTTTTTCAGTAGTGAAGCTACTTTAGTGATCAAATAGCGCGGTAGCGTCCACAGAAGCTACATTTCCCGAGGCATTTCTAAACCTTAAATGCGTCTCTTCCATATGACGTCACGTACCTGTCCTGCAGCGGGGCGGGATGGAAGAGCGCGCGGAGACAGTGACGTACATCTTGTAAATCTCCATGGCCAAACCTTAACAAGTTCATGTCACTTATCGAGTCCTCACAGAACAGTTACACGTTTCGGTGTTAACTGTGCGACCCCTAAAGGAAACTCCTGTCAACATCCAACACAAGTTTAAGGACACACATTCAGGTATTTGCCGAAGTTAACACAACAATCGCTAACAATGCTAATCATCACAACTCAGTCAGCAAACACCAACAGCTAACATGGCACTAGCTAGCAACATGTCCTTTGGCAGCAAAAGAGTAAAACTCTTTCTGTGTGTGTGTGTGTGTGTGTGTGTGTGTGTGTGTGTGTGATAACTTTGGGTTATGTTAGAAATATTTGTACAGTTTTTTTGTTTGTATGTTTTTACAAAATTCTCTACTAAACTAAATTGTTGTGGTCAGTTTAAATAAATAATTTGATATTTGTGTAGATGGCTCCTAGAACAGAGGGGGGCTAATAAATATACTAATATACCAAGGGACAGGAGGGAGTAAAATCAATAAAACAAAGATGATTGATTAATAATAATAAAGAAGGATAAATAAAAAGGTTTAAAAAGAGACTTATATTACTGAAATACTCTTTTTACAGTGTATGTTATCCATTCTCCACCCTGTTCTCTTAATATTGGCATAAGCCATTGGAAAAACCCGTATTGATTGATCACTAATTGTTTCTCCCTTATTCTTCAGTTTCATGTATGGTGACCTGACGGATAAGAAGACTATAGACAAAATCAGAAGAACCTTTGATAACTATGAGTCACAATTCTATGAGGTGCTGCTCTATACAAAGAATAGTAAGTATCCCTATTGAGTCCTGTTTTTACTCTGATAAATTTATTATTTAAAGTGAGTTTTTTACGCTAACATTTCTTCTGTTTAGGTGCCATTTTTACATTTGATTTCTCTCATTGTAATTGTCTCCTACAGGAACACCGATATGGCTTTACATGCAGGTCGCTCCGATCAGAAATGAAAATGACAAGGTGGTGCTTTTCCTCTGCACCTTCAGAGACATTACACTCTTCAAACAACCGATTGAAGATGAGACAACCCGAGGTGAGACAGTTCACAGTCTCGTATCTTGACGAAGGATGTCATCATATACCAGAATTAATGATTATCATTGTGATGTTCAAAAGATGAAATACTGATGTCATGTTAATAATACACCTATGATGATGACATATTAATAATCCAGCTCTTTCAAAGGTTTTACAACAGAGAAAACACAGTACAAAGGTGGCTCCTGGCACTCCGGGACTGAGTCAGCTAACTTAGCTGCATGGCTAACCGAGCTAACGGCAGGTAGCAGTTAGCTACTTCAGCATTAGCTGCATTAACATTAGCCTAGCCCCGTTTCGTTGCCAGCTTTTACTTCTAGGCTTGATAAATGTGTGATGTGCGTTTATATTTCAGAATTAATTTACACCTCACTCATCATGTAACATTATCAAACATTAGTAGCTATTGGGTGATCAACTATGTTGTTTTATCTTGAGATATGGCCTGATGTCCCTCCAGATTTTCATAAAACATTGTCTTTTAAGTTGCTGATCAATCAGAAAACTGATTATCAAGATCAGAGGAAAATGACCGCTGTATGAATACGTCGACTGTAGCTAACGTTAGCTAGTTGCTGAAGTGTGAAATGCCCTGAACATAATCTGCTGTCGCAGATACCACTTTCTTCCAAAGTGAATAAATTCTAGCCAGCGGGCCCGTAACCATGGTAACCACAGTATTTGGGGAGGAAACTGAACAAAAGGTGGTGAACTTGGAAGATACACTGACGTACCAACCTGTCGCTAGCTAGCTAACGAGCTAATGTGTGTTAGCCTTAGCTCTGCACTGCTGAAAGTTGCAGATAGATTAGCAGGTGGATGTCATGATATGATTGATAAGCACCCTTCATATTTTATTTTACAGGAAAAAATGATTGGATTTTTCATGATTTTGATATAAAAATACAAAGAAGTGGCATATGTTGTTAAATAGAATCACATTACGAATGGGGATGTGATCTAAAAGGGTTAAAAAGGCATTTTTTGTGTCATATTGACTTTGAATAATTCTTGTTTCTTCTCACTTTGTTTCCCCCCCACCGATCGTCCCCAACACCTTTAATTACCATCTCTCAACACTTGTCTTTTGTGTGTAATTGCTTTGACAAAAAAGACACATGAGACAAAATCAAAGATGAATTTGACTGAAAGCATTGAAATGATCTGTTTTAAAAATTTCTGATGATATCACTGATATCGTGACAAACCTAAACTAGACCAAATATTTTCAGCCTGACTGCATTCGAAGGATTAGAGTACGCATTTACATCAAGTGAATGTCTCATGAAGGTCCAGCCATTGTTATCAAAGCTGAATTTTACCCCATGAGATCATGCAGGGTGCAAGACAGCCAAAAGTCTCGAGCGCACACACGAGCGGCTGTGACTTGACAGACGTTTGTTTCCTGGTATATAACATACAACTGTCCAGGTGTTGTGCGTGCGGGTCAGTGAACACATGGTCTCTGTGGGTCGAAGCAGTGCCATGTCCCAGGGGATTAAGTGTGCCACTAAGACTTCTACATACATCAAGCAGAAACAAAAGACGCTCGGGCCACACGGAGATGAGAAATGTATGAAAACACTGATTATACACTGAGGGAATACAAGATCGGTCTCTTTTAATGCAAAACTTTCCATTTGAGTGGTTTTACAGTGAAGATTTGAACATCATGTCCCATCACAGTGTCATTATCTCTGGGTAACTGAATCATATGTTGATTAAAGAGAGTGTTTACTCTATATGTCATACAGATCTGTTTGGGTGATGTACAGTGCTAATAAGTATACAGTATTCTCACATTTTACACAAATAGCCTACATTTTATAGCAGCTGTGGACTAATCTATAGGGATTAATCTGTCGATCATTTCCTCAATGAATTGATGATCTGTTTGGTCTATAAAATGGTGAAAAAAGCTCAAGAGGACGTCCTCAAATGTCCACAACCCAAAGATATTCAGTTTACTGTAATAAAGTAGTAAACAAACCAGAAAATATTCACATTTAAGAGTCTGGAATCAGAGAATTTAGACTTTTTCTCTTGAAACAAAAAAAAAAAATACACACCTCAAACCGATCACTCAATTTAATAGTTCACAAGTAATAATTTAATTGATTTTTATCAAGATCAGTTCGTCAATTGACCCTTCCTAAGTCCTGCCCCTTGCTGCTCTGTGCTCCAATAACACTTAAGAAAGCTTACTTTGCGTACTTACTTCATGATGGCGTACTTCGTCATCAAATTTAGTTAGCTTGCTAACTTTTGATGTAGATTAGCTAGCTAGTTATCTAGCATTTTGGCAATATTAACTATCAGATGTAATGAGCTAGTTAATGATGAAAATAGCTAGGTTTTTTTTGTGTTTGTTTCCTTGGGGATCTAAGTGCAGGAAAAGCAACATATATACTGTACATGTTAGCAAAATGCTAGCTAACTAGCTAACTAATGATTGATGTAGATTAGCTAGTTTGCCAGCTTGCCTTTTGCTAACATTAGCTAATGTCAGATGTGAATATATTGCTTTTGCACGTCCCCCAGCAGCATCTTTTAAACATCCTCAAAATTTGATTTTCTTTTTAACAGAGGCGAGTCGAGCACATAACATATCTAAGAACAGGAAACAGGAAAGGACAAAGTTGTACCAAGCTAGCTCAAATGTTGTTGGAGCACAGAATGAAAAGGAGTGGGACTTACGAAGGGTTAATTATTTTTTGTGAAGGATGATTAAAATGTGGGACATTTTGTCTGAAATTTTGTTTTGCGCCTGCATAATACGTATGCTCTGTCTTTATGTTTTGAAGCAGGATGGACGAAGTTTGCCAGGCTGACACGGGCACTGACCAACAATCGCAACCTGGTGCAGCAGTTAGCACCACTGAGCAAGACTGAGGTCACCCACAAACCCTCCAGGCTGGCTGAGGTGAGCAGTGTCCAGATCTAAAAGAAGTTTGTTATGTGTCTACTGATAAATGTAAATCGAAGCGAGAAGAGTATTTTGATAATGTTTTCTATTAATGTCAAGTTTATAATGCATTGATGATAGAGTTTACGTGTGATTCTGTACTCATGGTGGTAAATGTTCCCTCTTGATGAAAGGCTCTCCAGCTGGGATCAGACATCCTCCCTCAGTACAAACAGGAGGCCCCCAAGACCCCCCCTCACATCATCCTCCACTACTGCACCTTCAAGACCACGTGGGACTGGGTCATCCTCATCCTCACCTTCTACACCGCCATCATGGTGCCCTACAACGTCTCCTTTAAGACGAAGCAGAACAACTTGGCTTGGCTGGTGCTGGACAGCGTCGTCGACGTCATCTTCCTGATCGACATCGTGCTCAACTTCCACACCACCTTCGTGGGTCCCGCCGGGGAGGTCATTTCAGACGCCAAGCTGATACGGATGAACTACCTGAAGACGTGGTTTGTCATCGACCTGCTGTCCTGTCTGCCCTACGATATCATCAACGCCTTTGAGAACGTGGATGAGGTGAGTGAATTTGAAACCTGTTCCTTAATTCTTTTTTGACAGTTCTTTTCGTTTAGGATTGGCTCAACACTGCATATAAATAACAAACATTTCTGATTGGCTGTGAAGGATGTCATCACATCTGCATCGTCAAGTCATCTCCGTGATCCGCATTTCCACAGGAATACCACGCGGACAGAAGACTCTGTACTCCCAGTAAGGAAATCCATTCTTTTTTTTATTTTAAAGCTGCTGTAATCAATATTTTTCATATTAACAATGAATCAAATGGCCCCATGCCACATTAAAGGAGATGCCACAAAGAATTATCACCCGACTCTGTGGTTCCTCTCAGCTCTAAGCAGCGATTTAGCATCTTTTGGCTCATTGTTTTGGTTTTACAGCCCACATATTTACTATTTTGGTTCATTCTCACCGCTCTCATCAGTGTTTTTTTTACAGCAGCAGTCATCTGTTTTCAGCGAAAAAACTGAACCCAGTGTTTATCCCCGACCTATTACCAAACATCAGACAGCCAAAGTTCGCAACTAGCTGGTGAACGTATCGGAGCATTTAGCAGTTAGGAGCTGGTGGAGACCAAAACAGAGCTAAAAGAAATGAATATCGGATTGATTGTTTTCTCCAGGCAACAGTATAAAAGCCAAAGATATTCATTTTAATATCAAGACAAAGAAAACCTGCAAGCTGATTTTTTGTCTTTTTTTTTTGCCTAAAATGATTAATCGTTTAAATGATCGTACTGTATGTCTGATCCTCAGGGTCTCAGCAGCCTGTTCAGCTCCCTCAAGGTGATCCGCCTGCTCCGGCTGGGCAGAGTTGCCCGGAAGTTGGACCACTACCTGGAGTACGGAGCGGCTGTCCTCGTCCTGCTGGTGTGCGTCTTCGGCCTGGTGGCCCACTGGCTGGCCTGCATCTGGTACAGCATCGGGGACTACGAGGTCATCGATGAGACCACCAACACCATTAAGACGGACAGCTGGCTCTACCAGCTGGCCCTGAGTATCGGGACTCCTTACCGCTACAACGCCAGCGGGACGGGACAGTGGGAAGGAGGTCCCAACAAGGACACGCTGTACATCTCCTCTCTGTACTTCACCATGACGAGCCTCACCACCATCGGGTTTGGCAACATCGCTCCGGCCACAGACGGAGAGAAGATTTTCTCCGTGGCGATGATGATGGTGGGCTGTAAGTACTCAATCGCTTTCCAACATTAAAGGCACAGTTCGGATTGTTTGAAGTGCAGTTGTATGAGAGGTATACCTTTAACCAGTGCACCGTGTTATTATTTGACTTTGGTGAATTCAAACTAACCTCCTAAAATGCTGAAGTCACACATTAACACAAACAAACTAACAGACTGTAAGGTAAAGGTAAAATTTCTGTTTTTGTACAAGGAGCCTGGTTGAGAGAGAGAGAGCAATATTTAGTTCAGATAACAGCAGTTCCCTGTCAGAAACAGCTGTATGACAACAAAGTAAAGTGAAAATATTCTAAACATAACGTACACTTGACCCTTTAACAGGCACTGTAACCACACACTTGACCTTTTCCACAACAAAATTGTTGCTGTGATAAAAACATCAGCAAAACCCGTACTTTGCTGTTTATCCTTATTGCCCTGTCTGAATAGATTGTGTGCTGGGAGGAAATGTTGACCCCCCCTACTGATGATATTTTTGTTGAATAGCAGAATCGTGACATTAACATTTGTCCTCAAAAGTGGGTGACTGCCCAGTTGAGTTGCCCGTTCAGGATAATCTAAACCTGACCCTTTCCATGATGGTGAGAATGAATGTCTTTTGTGATTATTTATCCACTTCTTAGAGTTGAAAACTTTTATTTTCGTTGTTAGCATGGTTGTTAGCCGTCCACTGGCAGACTCATTATGCCTTTTGGTTGAGTTTGGCAACCAGTCGAAGGACGTCCTTCTGACTTGAGATTTGCCTCATTCCCCCTTCAGTACTTTCAGTAGATCTAATGAGTAGAATTGCAGAAATGTAAAAAATGTGTAGATTCTCTTCTCCACATTTGGATAGTTTTGTAAAGTTCTGTGATATTCAAGATGTATTATTATTTGTTAGGGCTGGGCAATATATCAATATTATATTGTGTCATGATATGAGACGAGGTATCGTGATACATTTTGCATATAATATGATATATTGTGATGTAGCATAACTGTTGTCTTTTCCTGGTTTCAAAGGCTGCACACATAAAGTGCCTTTACCCAGCTAGTCATTATATCCACATGACTGATGATTATTTTTTTGGCATTTTTGCCTTTATTCGATAGGACAGCCAGAGATTAGACAGGAAAGGGGGCAGAGAGAGAGAGGGGATGACACGCAGCAAAGGGCCGAAGGCGGGAGTCGAACCAGCAGCCGCTGCAGAGGGCTAACAGCCTCCATACATGGGTCGGACGCTCTACCAACTGAGCTAAACATCCACCTACTGATGATTATTTAACAAAAAATCTCATTGGTTTAATATTTTGTGAAGGCACCAATGGTCATCACTACATTATTGTCGCAATATTGAGGTATTTGGTCAAAAATATTGTGCTATTTATTCATGTTATCACCATCCACCCCTTGGAGTACACAACATGTCGTTAGTCAAAACCTGCATGATCAGTGATTATTGATATCAACCGATATGAAACTTCACTATCGTGATAGGTTTTTCAGCTATATTGCCCTGGTGTTCATTTATTTTATCTGATTACTTTTATTTTCTTTTATTTTAAAGCAATGCATTTATTAAGTGCATTATAATAAGACAATGTTTTTATTGTTACTCTCTGTAATGTTCTATTTCTGCAACTTTAGTTGCACAAATTAAAAGCTCAAAAGCTGCTAAGTGTGGAGCCAGGAACACAATTTTACCCCTCTAATATGTTTTTTTGCAGTTGCAGTTTTTGCTGGTTGACTCTGTCCACAGCAGCACATTGCTTAGACTTAAGATGTTTAGTCAGTCTCTGTCCTTGAAAAATGTAGGTGGCATAGATTTGTTAGCCGCTGTTCTCACCGCTGTTCATCGTTCGTCGCACCGACCTCCATTTACTGTAGGTAATACACAGGCTATGGATAAATACCTAATACAACCCCACTTCAAAAAATACAAACTATCCCTTTAAGGACTGTGTTTACTATTTATTTCAAACATTTGATAACATTTTTTTTGATTCAGCAGTGCGCTTTCTTCTGATTGCAAAATGTTAATCTTTTCTAAATCACATATGAGAAAACAACAAGTCTACAAGTTCTGATGTTACATAACAAATAGTATCATTCTACCGCTGCTGATCCTGGTGTGAGTGGTGGTTAATGGAGCAGTGAATGGAGATTATATTATAACGACAGTGAAGTCACACAGAAGATCCACACGAGCTCTCTGCTCAGAGACAATTAACACCAAATCTTTCCTGTTTTCTTCCAGACCTCTGACAAACAGCACAAACTCTAAATTTATCAATTGCCACAGCGGACAGTTTGTCAAGTGAAATCCAAGCGAAGCTTTTCAAAACAGCTTAAATCAAAGTGACCACTGTTTTTCTTCTTCAATGGACATACAGCACAACCTTGACACTCCAAATAAATCTGAGCAGAGGACAAAGGAACAGCAGCTCTCCGCTGTTGTTTCAGTGGTGTTACACTATGAAGGCAATATTTCATCACAGTCATCATTTTATTTATTCAAATCCTTCAAAAACACATTAAGGAAGAACCAGCATTCACAATGGTGCAATTTAAAGACATACAATGAGAGAAGACGCAACTAAAATCATCAAAGAAAGCTAGGAGGGAGCAATAAAGGAAGAATACATGGGTAACAACAATTAACAATAGTAAAAGATATGAATGATGAGACAAATAAATTAATAAACAATATGAATGATTCAAAAATTTAATTAAAATTAAAGGCATTAACAATTAAATAAAAAACAAAAACAAAGATTGCATCTGACACCACACTGTAAAAAAGACACTAAAATAATATAATAGAGACATAAAATAGAATTGAACAATTGTAAAAGTAGAATCAGTAGGATTTAGGACACCAGGGCTTCAAACACTGATATTTTGGGTTGGTAAAGCGTCCTGAGTGCAGCAAAATGACAAGAGAAATAAAGAAATACAGGCAGAAGGCTCTGCAGATATACAGTCACCAACAAATTATGCTGCACATTATGTCTTTAAGGTTTTGTCTTCTAAACTTTGTCTGAGGTGGCACAGGGCTAATATTTAGCTGTGGTTAGCCCAGCTAGCTAGCTACCTCAGAGTGATGAGTGTAGCAGTGACCGCTGCCCGTTAAGAGAGGTTTTCTGCCACTTGTTATAGAGACATAAGCTACCAGCAGCTCGCTAGCAGCTGCAGGTGGGACGGTCATTTATAGCTGCCATGTGCTGGTAGAGGAACAGCTGTATAGAGACGGCCACTTGTCGATCTCTCCACCACTCTACAAAGAATCATACATTCATCCTCTGATGCTATTTTCATCTCATTCATGCACTCAGCCATTCATAATATGTGAGTAGAAACTTGCAGGAGCCGAAACAATCTGGATGCATTTAGTTGCGTGTTAGACACGCTAATGTGCTCCACTGACCGGCTGCTGGCTATCTGACAGCTGCCAGTAAAGAAACATATGGTGTGTAGATGTTGTACAGGTTCAGAAGAATCTGCACAGACGCAAAGAAGAATTCACGCTCAGCATGATGAACACATGGCTGCAGATTAAGTGTGTGGTCTGACAGAGATTATTGTATCCCAGTTTAGATCATTTTATCTTGACAAACGCAGATAAATGTGTATTACGCACATGTATAGTTAAACAAGCGAGCAGGTAACAGTGCATTCTAATGTGCTTTACATGCAGTAAAAACACAATAAAAGTGTGTATTCATGCGTTCATAAGGTAATAATCATTTGAAGCATGCAGTTTTGAATATAGTGCAGCTAAAAATAATAATGATCCATTAAAACTGTTAAACTTTTAAATTCATCCCCCTCATTCCATCAAAATTATATTAGTTTTTTGTTATGTTTTGCTCTGTGTTTTGTGTTTATGTTACATAAAGGCACAACAACTTAAATTTTGTCATGCAGCTTTATGTGGTAATGATCATTAAATGAACTCTTGCTTCTTATGGCACCATAAGCCTAAGTTAGTTAGTATTTTTAACTGCAGTTTCAAAAGTATAACTCAGTTGAAACAAACAAGGAAAACAAATAGGTTTTCTGTGCTTTTTTCCTCTTTATACATCAACAGTCCATGTGGCAAGCCTGTTTTAGTCTTTTAGAAAAATATATAATAAATTAATCTTTCATTTGCATTCACACATTTCCATAAAGTGAGTTTCAAATATTGTATGCATACATCATCCATTAATTTTAAAAACAAAAGAGAAAATAAAAACAAAAACAGTGAAAAATATGTGCAGTCAGGCTGTGATCTCTTATTTACCATACAGTAAATATAGTATAGTATTTGTGGAACAAAAAGTCTGGGCTAGATGGTGTTACAAAGTTAAAGCCAGTTTTCCCAGAGTGTCTCAAATAATTCCAATTTATGATTAACATATGCTGCTATCATCTCTTTATTTTCGTGATGTCCGTCCATGCATTCAAAACTTGTGATAACATTTCCTCATAAGAGCCTTTTTAGCAGCAACCAGCAAAATATTTAATGAATATTTGCCTTTTTTCAACCTTCAATGAGGTACAAGTCTAAAAAATATGCTCTCTCTCCATGGGCACATGACATCTAAAACTATCTTTTAAGGCACCAAGTATCCTCATGTGTCCCAAAAGTATTTAATAACTGTGCAATCCCAAAAAAACATGCTAATAATTTGCAGTTAGATTTCCACAGTTTCTCCAGTAAAGAGAGGCTAATAAACAAGTCTGCTATAATCTACACGCTCACACAGTTTTTGTTGCAGCAGGAAGCTTCCTCGTCAGGACATCAGAGATCAGCAGCAGCTTTTTTCTTTCAGACTGACTTTACAGCTCCAGTCAGGATCACCATGTGACGCCATGTTAATAATATCAATAAAGAAACATCTGTTTACATCATAAAGTATTCAGGGCAGAGGCTGAATTCATCAGGATGCACATTTACATTTACTCTACGTATTCATCGGGGAAAATGCACATAAATTGACATCATCATGATACAAATGTTCCAGATTTAGCTGGATGGTTAGTTTTCATCTGGTGACTTAAATAAACAGTATATTTGTGATGAATGCAAAAAGAATAGTGAAACCCTGGACAATGCAATGATGAACTCCATTTAAAAAACAAAACAAAACATTCTTTTTATCTCCTTTTCTAACAAATATATTTGAACATTGGTTGACAGTTCTTTTACAGGAGTTTGCAATATTTATATATAAAGTTTTTATACTATACGCAAACAACTCAACATGGAAATAAATCAAAACAAATTGAAATATTAGGAATAAAAACACAGAAAATAAACGACATACAGAACATGTATCATATCAAAATAAAACTAAACATCAGTTATATATGAATTAACCTTCTGAGCTGCCACTTTAAATTCTGTAAACGTAAATAATTCTTTACACTGAACAGTGTTCAGTCATTCACAGGCTCTCTTGCCTCCTGTAATTCACATTTAAGCTGCAGCCTCTGTGTTTGAATCACTGGGGAGAGTTTAGGTCTCGGCTCTGTCTCTGATAATAAAAAGTGACATGTTCAGCGCCCATCACAGCCGCTCTGCGAGGATCTGTCTGAGGGCTGGTCATCATCAGAAAAGTGTTGTCTGTGTGTTAATTCTCTCAGACTGAAAATATCCAGTCTTCATTATGTGTATAAACTCAATAAATAAATGTTTTTTTTACATTTTTTCTGGATTAATTCATGTAAAATAGTAGGGACACATAACTATTTTCACTCTCATGTAAACTGAACATAAAAGCCATAATCTCAACATCCTGTATATTTTATGGTTTTCATTTCTAACCGTAAATGAGATCAGGATAGCGGCTCGTTGTGTAGATTCTTGTGTAACATGAACTCACCGGTGATGCAGTGTTAGAGACCAATGCTTGTTATATAAGACAGTCTATACTGCCTTACAGGGATACTTCAGATTATTTCAAGTGGGGGTTTGTCTGAGGTTCTTGTCCACAGTCAGTGTTTTACCTACAGTAGATGGCGGTCGACACGCCTCCAGTTTGGGGAAGCAGCAGGAGTGCTGGTGTAGGAAGCTAAACAATGTACTGCTGTGGACAGAGTCAGCAGCAAAACATATTTTACCCACCAGAAAAAATCAGTATCGGTTTAAGTGTATGCTATATTTTCACTGCTTTACCTTGCTGTCAGGCCGCCTTTTCCACTGTTATAGGAGCCAAATATTGGATTTTCCAAAGCCACCAAACTCCATTGGCAAAAACACTAATTTTACTTTGCAGAACACAGGAGTTGCTGGTCAACTACTGCTTATCACATAATTTGTTTGTGTTAATGTGTGACTTTGGCATTATTTCAGATTCACAGAAGTCACTCAATAACACAAACAAATTAACCAATCGAAGCAGTGGTGGTCCAGGAACTCTTCTGCTCTCTGAGGTAAAATGACTGATTTTGCCAACAGAGTTTGGTTGGTTTGTAGAGAGCGATATTTGGCTTATATAACAGCGGTTTCCTGTCAGAAAGGGCTGTCTGACAGTAAAGTAAAGCTCTTTTAAATGTAGCGTACACCTGAATTAATATTGTTTTTTTTAAGGTGAGCCTATTTTAAGTCTTTTAAATTTTCTTTTTGTCTCACTGCTATTACTGTTTTATTTTTTTATTATTATTTTTACATGCTATGTCTATTTTTTATTTATTTGTTTATTTATTATTACTTCTTTGCGGATACTATGAACTGTCACGTGAGGAAGTGTGGGGTAGTGAGGTGATGTGATGTGAAGGACACAATTGTAATGTCCATGTTTTTGGCATTGCTATGGAGCTGTCCCTGAACTGCTTAAAATATAACAGAAAGGTTATTCTAAAAAAAAGAAGGAAAACGACAATGTGCCTCTAAATACTTGAGTTCAAATAATCTGAACTGTCCCTTTAAAGTCACCTGATCTCCCCTTCCTCAGACGTTTCATTCACAAAAAGTAATTCATGTGAAATATCTACAACAGGAAGTCAACCTGAATTACTTTGAACCTGTTTATAAAAATAGAAATCTATTTTTGTGTCTTGTCTGTCTGCATTATGTTTATATTATTTTCTTCGTCCACTGCAGTTACAGTAGTAGCTTCACCTTCAGTGTCACTGCCTCCACTCTCGGCCGTTTCTTACAGTTCCTCCGTCATGATTGGCCCACTCCTCTAAAACAGCATGTAAAGTGATGCAATAAAACCAGTGAGGGAAACCCAAAGTGACAGCCGCGCTCCGAGGTTTGTACTTCCCGAAAAGTAAACACTCAGTACTCTGGTGGCGTTTCGATCACGAAGATCACTCAGTCACACTGAGGCGTCGGCTTCAATTACGGCCCATAAATCTCCTGCTACAGATACAGTAATTATGCGGAGAGGAAGAGGAGAAAGGGAGAGTTCGCCCGCAGGCTCGGCTGTAGTAAAAAGGACAATGAGCCATCACGTTAGATATGTATCCTAACCTCTGTGATCCCGCTGCTGTGACTGGAGACGACTCTTTCCTCTTGAGTGGGTAAAAACCTCACGATAAGAGATACTGACTGACTCTTTGAGGTCACTGCAGCTCAGTTATCTTACTGAGGAAATGTGCATTATGATTTACATTACAAACGCTCATTCCACCATTCATTATATGTGTGCGTTTGTCAACCGTACAGTATGATGGTATTAAACTGGGATTGTAGAATACACGTACAGGAAGTATTTTATTGAACAAAATCACATTATTTGCACTAAAATCTGCAGAAGTTTTGGCCAAATGAAGATCAAGCAAAATTGTTTACTTCATAGCAGTGTTTATCCAACATCACATCACACTTTTCCAGTGGCTTTTCCCTTTCATTAAGACCTGAAAGGGATAATTCAGTCATTATCTACTCACCCTCATGCTACTTGAGGGTCTGGTTTATTTGTTTTTGTCCACAAGACACTGCTGGAGTTTCACAGGAAAACAGTGTTAAATCCTTTAACTTTGGCATTCATTATTTCCACTTTTGTTTTTCCCCTGAATTTGCACCTTACTTGAAAAATTAAGGGGTACATGTGATGTAATTTAGTAAATTTTAAGGGGCTTTTACTCTGTGGAGACTCAATGTGCCTATATCCATTAAAATACCTTGATATGTTATTACTGTATATCCTTTAAATTATAAATTAAGCTTTAAGAATGCTTAAATATGTATTCATTAATAATAATAATAATAATAAACTCCAAATTTGAGGTAAATACCCAATAGAAATGGAATAAAAATACTATAAAAATCGTACATTTTTTGACCTGAAAACAGACTTTAATGTGAAAAATAAAATCCCGATGCTCTTCACCTCTCGTTTCAGCTCTTCTGTACGCGACCATCTTCGGAAACGTCACCACCATCTTCCAGCAGATGTACACCAACACGAACCGCTACCACGAGATGCTCAACAACGTGCGCGACTTCCTGAAGCTTTATCAGGTTCCCAAAGGTCTGAGCGAGAGGGTCATGGACTTCATCGTGTCCACCTGGGCCATGTCCAAGGGCATTGACACAGATAAGGTATTATTACAGATCCAAAACCAAAGTCTGTTACCACGGCAACACCTTATACTCATTATGAACCTTATGTATGCTGAAGAATTAAGTGTAAATAGTATATTTTTTAGAGTTATCACACAGCATTGATTGGATAGAGGTTTGTATTGCACACTCATGTTTTAAGTACAAAGTGAAACTGATGCACAGCCACTGATGTAAGAACCATATCATTTTACACAGCATCATCAATAACATCTAGGTGGTGTTGAACAATAACAATGAGAACAACAACAAGACTCGAAGGTCACAGTAAATTGTTTAATGCATTCGCTGACACTCAGAAGGTGAAACTTTGCTGGATCTCCTGCACCTTCAGGTTCCTGCTGCTCTGCAAAGTGTTCATAATCATTGGGCCTGTTTACACCTGGTATTAACATGCTTATTGGGTTATCAGCTCTAAGTCTGTCAGTTCACACCTGGTTTTACAGTGAGTCACCACACAGTGATTGGCTCGCACTTCCCCGCTCCATATGCGGATAAACATGAAGCTACGTCATCTCTCTTCACAAAGACTAGATGTGTTGTTGTTTTTTACTTACGACCCAACAGAATGAGCTAAAACACCTGGACAATGTTTCTCTACAAATAAATAAATTAATTAATGTATAATTGTCAAATTTAAAAGAAGGCCCGAATAATTAAAAATGATCATAGACAGAGTTTCACAAAGTTTGTAAAGTTTAGGCAGGTAAAAGAGCCCAAACATGTAATTTTCATGATTCATGCTACAAATGGAAATCAGACAGCTGTTTCGTACGTACTGTACGTCAGCTGAGATGGTGGTCCTTCAGTGTGGTCCAGGACACGCTGCGTACATGAAGGTGGTCAGTTATGGCCCAGACCACCTCCAAATGTGATCTGAGCGATCGGATCTTAATGCATCCTCAGTGCATCTTGCAGTGGTGGAAATACAACAACTACTATAACTCTGTAATAAAAACACACAGGGAACTATCGACTATTTGATTATTTAATTATTTAAATGCACTAATTTTCTTGCATATTTGGCTCTTGTTTGTCATCTTTTTTCCACTAGAAGGGTACCTTAGAGGGCTTTATATCATGTATCATTTCTAGAGTACTTCAAGTACTTAGAGTTGTCCCCTTCTGATCATCCAAGGTGCATGTGATTGTCAGGTGTAAACAGGGCCATAAAATGTTAGTAAGTGATTTCTTTGCTGAGCTACAGCAAAAAGATTGATAGTTTAAATTTAATCACCAATTATTCATGGGTACAAGACGCACTGAGGAAGCCAAATATGTGTTGGTGTGTTTTTATAATGCACTAGGCCATATTTATTAAAAGCTTGTTGTTTTTAATCATCCGCTTGAGGCTCACACCTTTAGTGCCAAAAAAATGATTTTTTATGCCACATCCCACTCATAAAAAAGGCATATTATTTTTTATCTTTCTAAAAGTATTTCTCCCCTTGCAGAGCACCAGATATGATTTCATTAGTGGCTGGTTTGTGGCCTGTGCAGTGCTGAGTAAACAGATATCCCTGACATATCCTAATGCTCAAGTTCCTGCAAGCAGCCCACTGAAATTATGTCAACAGTTTATTTTGGGGTGTCAAACACTTTTAGTTCAGGGGCCACATACAGACCGATTCGATTTTAAGTGGGATGGACCAGTGAAACCCTTACATAAGAACCTATAAATAACAACACCTCCATACGTTTCCCTTTTTTAGTGTAAAGAACTGCAGGTACAGTCTGAAAACAAAACAGAGGACAAACAGCCTGAGATATCTTAAAAATAAACGCACAATGTCTCAGCTTTTCCACATTCTGTCAACTGTCATTGCATGTGCATTACGATCTAAAGATGCACAAAACTGTTCTGTAGCCGGATTTAATCTTTTTTCCTCTCGCTGAGATCTAGAAATTCTTTTAATTTTCCTTACATTTACACTCCTGTGCAGCACTGCTGCATCACCACACAACAGCAACTAAAGTGGAAGTTGACGAGGAAGAAGGTGAAGTTATTCGCTGCCTTATAAACCTTTTACAAATATAAAGTTTGGACAGTGCCTTAGCATCAGAGTCCATCACTACTGTTATAAGATAGAAGTCAGCGGCCATATCACAGAAACTTTTTATCATAAGTCTTAAGTTAAAATCTTTGATATGATTTTTCCCAATTTGGTATTATTTTGGTATTACTTATTGTTACCTAACAACCAACAATGCTTTTCCCAATCTCGCTGGCCTGAACAACTTTGTGCCTTTTGTGTTTGTTTGTTGTTTTTTTTTATTATTGAAACATACATTGAAACGTACAAAAAAAAAAAGACAGACAGATTATGTTTTGTTAACATGTGTAGAGAGATCCAAAGATGAGATGTTCCTTTTGGAGAGATTACAACAATGCTAACTTGAGAGATAAAAGAAAGACAGTGCACATTACCATTAGCTACTGTTAAGCCATTACAGATAAACTGTTCCTGAACGAACATTGAGGATATGAAATATGTTCTAACTTCTTAAAATCTTAAAAAAATAAACTCTTTAGGGTAGATAACTTACTAACTAGCTAATGGGAGCTACCAATAGTGTTAGCTAAGAGTAGCTTACAGTCGTGTTTGCTAACAGTAGCTATGGATATTGTTGGTTAACAGTAAAACACTGCCATTAGCTACTGTTTGCTAACACTCCAGCGTAGATGTATTACAATAAACTAGATACAGGAGGCAAAGATAGCACCTATTCAGTCCAGTGAGGTTGTGTTTGGTCTGTTTAGCTAATATTAGCAGTTGGTCTGACCTGTAAATGTTTCTTTAAATTAGATGTTGAGTTCTTGGATGACGACAGTATTTTGACAGCTAAAGGCAGAACTGTCACTGTGCTTTAAATAATATAAAATAATGTTGAAATTTACACTCAGTGAAGCATTTTCTCACTAGAGGCCACGATATTGAATTGACCGTAAGATTAGCTGGTGTCACTCAGACCAGAGTTGTGAGACTCATGAAGTGTTGTAATGTGTGTATTAAATTGTAATCTTGCGAGATGTAACTGTAATTTTTATTTAGATTTTTTAAATTAATTTCTGTAATGGAATACAGTTACCTTTATTTTGTATCCTAATTACATGATCCTATTACATAGTTGTAAGGTGAAACTGGGCTAAATGTGCTAAAGCGCTTGTTTGCTTTGGACCACTAATGATAACTATATACGATTATTAACCGCTCTGATATCTCACCATCTCTCTCAGGTCCTCTCAATTTGTCCCAAAGACATGCGGGCAGACATCTGCGTCCACCTCAACAGGCAGGTGTTCAACGACCACCCTGCGTTTCGCCTGGCCAGCGACGGCTGTCTGCGCTCTCTGGCCGTGGAGTTTCAGACCACGCATTGTGCACCCGGAGACCTCATCTTCCACATCGGAGAGAGCGTCGACACCCTCTGCTTCGTGGTCTCCGGTTCACTAGAGGTCATCCAGGACGATGAGGTCATCGCAATACTAGGTGATCCAACGTAATGTTATGAAATAGACAAGGACATGTTTTATCTGTGCCTGTTGGTGTAGATAACACTAGAGCAAAGGTCGTCTCAGTGCAAGACTTAGAGGTTATCTTGTACCTGTTATAGAGCCACTTTAATTCTTGTTATAAGCTCTTTTCATGCTATATTTTCACAAGTTCTGGTCATTATTAAGTCACTGTGTCACATGAGATGTTTATATCCAAGAAATCAACACTCTCCACCTGTCATAAAC
>JAJHUR010115789.1:0-10588 GCA_027495735.1 Lutjanus campechanus | reverse complement strand
AAAAAAACAAAACAAAAACCAAACACCCCAGATTCAGTGCCTCGTCCTCAGGCAGAGGTTGTGATATCATGGATCTTCTCCACAGCTGGGGGGTCGAGCTGGCCGTCAATCTGCAGACCGGATACAGCAGCTATGAGGGCTTGTTCAGCCTGGCGTCCACGGTGGCCGACCTGCACACCACCTTCTTCTGCTTCTTCCCCGTCTGGTTCCACCTGCGGAGGGACACGGGGCTCCGGCTCATCTGGGTGGCGGTTCTCGGGGACTGGCTCAACTTGGTCCTGAAATGGTAACAAGCACAGGAGGAACGGACGTACAGACATACTTCGCTCCAGTATAAGTACAGATATTTGTGTTTAAAAAAAAAGACTCTGGTAAAAGTAAAAGTAAAAGTAAAAGTGAAAAAGTTCAGGCTCTGAGATGTTCTCAAAGTATAAAAGTAAAGTTGTCCTCTGAAGGACTGTTTCTGGTCAAAGTTAACTGAGCCTCATCTTTTCTGTGTAACTGAATCTCCCCGTCTCTCTGTTTCATCTTATTACTTCTTTTACGTTGTTTTTTGTTTTGTTACTTATTTTACGTTGTCTTTCATCTTATGTCCTTTTTATCTTGTTGGGTCCTTTATATTTTATTATGTCATTTATGTTGTTTTTTTCATCTCATGTCTTTTCATCATTTTCATCTTTTTTAGTTTTTTCAGTTTGGTTTTCTTTTTGTCTTGTTGCGTCATTTACGTTGTTTTTTATCTGGCTACGTCTTTTTTGTTTTTTTTCCATCTTGTTGGTTTTTTTGGTCTTGTTTAGTCTTTTAGGTTGTTATTTATCTTATTGTGTAAATTCTTTGCCTTGTTTTCGTCTGGTTACGTCTCTTTCGTCTTGTTGGATCTTTTATATTGCTTTTTGTCTTCTTACATCTTTTTGTTGCATCTTTTACAAATTTTTTGGTCTTGTTGCATCTTTTTCATCATGTTACGTCTTGTTATGTTTTTTCATCTTGTTAAGTCTTTTATGTCTTTTTCGTCTTGTCATGCTTGATATGTACTAATGATTATCCAAGGACTCATCTTGTCTCTGTGTTATCGTCCCGTCCATTTAGGTTGAAATCAGTCTTGATGTTGGGGCAATAACGCAGAATAAAAATAATAATTCCCCTCAAATGTATTAAAACTAAAGTAATGAGCCTTTCTTGAAACTGTAGGAGTAGAAACTACAGATATTTGTGGTGAAATTTAGGGAGTAGAATGAAAAAGTCAGAGTCAGAGACAAAGTATTTGTACTTAGTTACTTCCCGTGCCTGGTAACCAGTCTGAAGTCAGTTCAAACACATGAAGACAGAATCAGAGAGCGGCTGTATTTTGAGTTTCTCTGTGTTTCCGTGGCAGGGTTCTGTTCGGGGAGAGGCCGTACTGGTGGGTTCACGAGACCCGGTTTTACGGAGCAGGACCGGCGCCCGCTCTGCAGCAGTTTCCCATCACATGTGAGACTGGACCAGGCAAGTGAAGCAGATCACATGATGTCTGTAACAGACTTTATCTGGCACACTGAACTTTCAGCCTGGTTAATACTTAAGTGCATCATAAGAGCAGATAATATTTACAGTGTTTGGCAGCTGCATGTGGATTTCATTGAATGAATATCGTCTCTAATGTGATAACTTGGTTATAAACTACAGAACCTTTGGCCTTTTGTAATGATTTGATTTTTATCTTTTAATCTGTGAAGAGAAATTTCAGTTTGGATCATTTAATGTCTCTGTTTTAATGACTGCATCTGGTCCTGTGTTACATTAACACAAGTACTTTTCATGCTACTTTATACTTTTTACTCCACAAAAGTTATATGGCAACTTTAGTTACAAGTTACTTTACAAATTGAAATTTTTGCACATAAAACATGAAGAGTTTATGATGTTTTGTTAGAGATTAAACTACCCAACAACGTGTACAACTGAAACATTTAGTTGATCAATCAGTTTGTCAATTTACATTCTAATATAAAAACGACAAACAGTTCTCAAATATGAGGATTTCGTGTTTTTTCCTTTTCATTTATATTAATAATTTTAGTTGAATTCTTCTTTTCCCATCGTGACGGTGTCACTTCGACCTGATTCTATATTCTGAAGTTTTACAAACTAAACAATCAGATGATTAATCAAGACAATAATCAGGAGATTGATCCATGATGAAAATAATCATTAGTTGTAGCCTTACTAGCTGCAACAATCTAATTATATAATATATAATAGTATAACAGTCACTCGGCCATTGTTGTAATATTATCAGGTGATACTAGAACATTTACTTCATTAAATGATTTCAATATTTCGTCCACTTCTGCATATATGTTTCTGGGATTGTTAGATTACTTGCAGATGGAAACATTCTCTCATTCGAGTTGGTTTGGGCTCGACTCAGTCTGACTAACCAGATGCTTCCTTGCAGGAAGTCCCTCTGGTCACGCTATGGGTGCCGCCGGCGTCTGGTATGTGATGGTAACAGCACTGCTGTCTGTTGCAACAGAGAAGCGATGTCCGTCTTTATTATACAAGTGAGTCTGTGGTAATATGATCATTAATTTATCTACAACCTGGTACTCTGGTGACAAATAAAAGTTTAAACTCTAAACTTTGCCCTCATGTTCACTCTGTGTAAGATTCCTGCAGATCAGCCTCTGGATGTTGATGGTCCTGGTGGAGCTGGTGGTCTGCATGTCCAGAGTCTACATGGCGGCTCACTTCCCACACCAGGTCATCGCTGGAGTCATTACAGGTCAGTCTGCCCCCAAACAAATCATTCTGTACCCATAAAAGTTTGTTTTTTGTGAAGGTTTGTGGCCTGTTTGATGGACGTCTCTGTCTTTGAGTCAGGCGTTCTTGTAGCTGAGGTCGTCTCGCAGCAGAAATGGATCTACAGCGCCAGCATGAAGAAATACGCCATCACGACTCTCCTCCTGACCTCCTTCGCCGCTGGCTTCTATGTCCTTCTCAAAGCTCTGGGCGTGGACCTGCTGTGGACGATGGAGAAAGCCCAGAAATGGTGCGTGAACCCTGAGTGGGTCCACCTGGACACCACGCCCTTCGCCAGCCTCCTGCGTAACATGGGCACCCTGTTCGGCCTGGGCCTGGGTCTGCACTCGCCGCTCTACTCCGAGAACAAGAAGAAGAAAACAAGCGTCGGCTTCAAGACGGGATGTATCGTCGTCTCATTGTTTCTGCTCCAGCTGTTGGACGGATGGACATTTTCTTCTGAAAATCTTGTGACTTTCTACTTCCTGTCTTTTGGTAAAAGTGCAGTTGCACTTTTAATCCCGACCACTCTGGTTCCCTGGGTTCTCTGCTGGATTTTCAAAGGGAAGAGAGAAGACAAGAACTTGTGATTCAGGTCTAAATTGATGAAAGTCAATGATTAGTTTAATGTTCTATGTTTACCAGGATCTTTTCTTTTAATTTGTAATACACAAGAACATTTAGACTTTCAGGAAAATGTTCCTGAAGTCCCTGTGCTGGCCTGGATATCAGCTCCTTAAAGGGATGTGTACTGTAGTTAGAGGTCTTAGAAATAAGGGTTCCCCCTAAAGGGCCGAGGGTCTACACAGAACCATCTGCTTCCAAAGAACCCTTTTTTTGAAGAAATGATTTGTCTTTGGAAGTCTAAGGGTTGCATTAAGAACCCTTGTCATCCACAGAACCTTTTTTGGAAGAACGAGTTCTTCAAGGTTTGTTAAAATCCTCGAAGAACTCTTCCATTGAGGGTTTGTCGAGGGTTTTTTGTACCATAATATAAAAGGGTTCTTAGTAGAATTTTGTGGGATGTGTTCTAGTTTAAACCCTTGGAATATAAATAGGTTCTCAGTAGATCCCACCAGAATGTGTTCTAGACAAAACTCTTGGAATCTAACAAGATTCTTGGGTTCTAGATAAGGCTAGGCTGTAGGCTGTTGGTTCTAGAAAAACTCTTGGGATACAAAAAGACTCTCGGTAGAACCCCCTGAGTGAGGTCTAGATAAAACCCTTGGAATCTAACAAGGTTCTCAGTAGAACACCTTAAATGGGTTGCAGATAAAATCCTCCGAATATAAAAAGGTTCCCCGTAGAAAACCCTTGTAATATAAAAAAGTTCCCAGTGGAACCCCCTGAATGTGTTCCAGATAAAAAAAAAACCTTTGGGATCGAACAAGACTCTCAGTAGAACGCACTTAGTGGGTACTTGTTAGCACCATTAGAAGATGGAAAGTTCGGGATCTGTTCAGAACTCCCTGAGAGGGTTCTGGGTAGACCCATGACACCATAGAAGGGTTCTCTGTAGAACTTGTCATCTGGGCTTCTGGGTGCAGCATTTCACAAATGGTTCAAGGTATAACCCTTTATATTGGGTTCTGGGCAGAACTTTCTGAAATGGTTGTAAGTGGAACCTTTGTAAAAGTTTCAACCAGGAACCAGAATGGTTCTCCTACAGGGACAAGCCTTTGTAGTTCTAGTTAGGACCTTTATTTCTCAGAGTGTGTGACTGAACATCCACATAAAAAGTGCAGACGTTTATTTTAATGCACAGACATGAAAGTGGTCCAGGAATCAAATTATTATTTTTTATTATTTCTGTCTGTGTTTGACCTTTAATGTCTCTCACTGTTGTCCTGTCTGTCTTTCTCTGTCTCCTTCTACACTTTATTATTAGTAAACACAATATATACATGTAAAAAAAAAGATTTTTATACAGATGTAGTTGAAAACTCTGCAAACAAAAGTGTTTTTCTTTTTTAGCTCAGTTATGAATAATGGAAGTAAAATATTGTCAAATAAAAGCTGTTTTTTAACCATTTGCTCCTTTTAGAAGTTGCCTCCACCACATTTCTCCGAATGTCTCGGACTGATACTGATTAATTCTGTGGCAGGAACAACCATTAAATATTAACCCGAGCATGCTCCCTTCACTCGGCAGTCCCACATCGCGACACTGCCTTTCAGAAGAGACGCGGAGGGTCAAGGGGCAGAATGTGTTACAGACAACACGTGTGTCCCTTACGGGTTTAAAAGTGGTACATTGCTCAGAGGCGACGTATCAAAGGAACCCGGGATGTGCGGTCCTGAGATCAGCAGGATTGCAGAGACAGACACGCCTCTACAACTCTGCTACGTAGATAAGAAACCGATTTTGTAATGAGCGCAATTATGTGTCGATGAAATTGTGATAAAAGGAGGAAAATGATTGTCTATAGTTGCTGTTTCTGTTTACTTACTTTGATATTTTACATGTGCGGTCCAAACAGAAGGGTTTGTTTCCTTCTCTGTGATGCCATTTTGGCTGAGAACTGCCCCAGCGACATTTCAGCGCCTTGTGAACAAGGTGTTAGCTGGTCAGTCATGTTTAGATGATGTGGTGGTGTTCAATGACTCATGTTCAGCAGTTAAATGCGGTGTTGAACCATAATTTTAGCAAAGTGTGAGTTTGCTGAAGCAGCAGTGACCTATCTCGGCAAGGTTGTAGGCCAAGTTCGTCCTGTACAGGCCCCGGGTGGAGGCCATCGAGGAACATTGTGTTCCAACATCCTAAAAAGATGATGTGTTTCTTGGGTTTGGTGGGATATTACAGCAGCTTTAGATATTGCATTCACGAGAATGAGACGACATGAAGACATAACGCCTCCAGCCCTAAAAACATAAAGGAATAAAGGTCATAAAAAAGGGTTTTCTAAAGGTTTTCTAGTCATGAATGTGCACAAGAATATGAGGCCGATCGGTCCAGTCGTATTTGAGGTTAGCTGCAGACAAACACACACACACGGAGGCGGTTACGTGATCCCCTCCAGTTGTAGTTGAACACAGGTGAGAGGGAAATGTGAGACACCTTCTGATGACATAATAATCGTGGCCTTGTGACATTTTTCCTCCCGCAAATCGCGAGTCTCCTTCTTATCTCCGCGGGGCCCTCTCGGGTCTTTTCCGGCGCTTTATCTCATGGAGTCGTATCTACATGGAGCTGCTCTGTGCGGACGGGCTGCGTCGGGGGACACAGACGGGGTGGGGGGGACGAGTCAGACGCTATAACTGCGTCAGGAACGTTGAGCAACACCTCGCTGTTTACATCACTTTATGTTTATGACAGTCAGCTTTTCTCAGCTGTGATGTACAGATCGAATCTCACTCAAATAGATTTGATCTCACAGTAAACTGACTTTATCATGTCCTCATTTTAAAAGTCAAGCAGGTATTTGTGGCACAACTTCATCACCGACCAAGGTGCTTGATTTTTAACCATCAGTGTGTCCTTTCCAATCTTTACACAACATGCTGATACTGCCTTTACTGTTTCTGTTGTTTTTCTACCATGTAAAGTGTCTTTGAGCACTTTTAAAACAACTATACAATTAAAATGTATTACTGTTAAAGGGACAGTTCATCCCAAAATCAATAATACATACACATTTTTCCTCTGGCCTGTTGTGTTATTTGTCCATCTCGATAGTTTTGGTGTGAGCTGCAGAGTTTTGGAGATGTCTGCCTTCTCTCCAATGCAATCAGACTCGGCTTGTGTTGCTCAAAGTGCAAAAAGATCCTTCTGAAAAACTCAACAGCAGCGTCTCTTTCCAGAAATCATGACTCGGCTTCTCAGGATAATCCACAGGCCTCGCTGTGAGCACTTTCATGTAGGGACTATTTCTATTAGGAGAGAAAGAAACTATCTATATGAATAACTACAACTACAAGCCAGAGGAAAAATATGTACTTTTGATTTTGACGTGTAATGTCCCAGGACTTACATTTTCTTGTCTCAAGACCAAATAATGCACTGATGGTCAGTATACTCACTTTATAATCTGATTTTCTGGGGATTATTTAGAATAATATATTGAAACATATTGAAATCTTGCAAGTATGCTGCAGCATAAATAAAGTACGGACTCAGTGCCCCGCTTGCTTTCTCTGCCCCGAGACCCTCGTAAATGAGAGTTTAAATCTGTCTTAACTTCTGCATCACTTAAAACAAAAACATCCAGCAGAGCCTGAAGACAACAGTCGACTCTGGGCTTTTACAAACATCTTGCAAAAGGGAGCACCGGCCATAATTTAATGCTGTTTGACATGGAAGAGTTTAGGAACCATTGAGTTAAACAATCAAAACATTATTTTTTTCATTTTTTCTTGTTCACAGATGAAGACAAAGATGCATTTTGTGCAGAACTACACAGTAAATCAAATAGCTGCATATCTTCACAATTACACCAGTGTTGTCAGTATTTAATTTTGGTGTGGCGTACACAGCCCTCATTTCATGTTGATATACAGAATATGTAGGCAGATACCACAGTGACACCTGCTGGTCAAGAGGAGACATCACTACCCAGTGCTCTCTTAAATTCTAACAGGTATTTCTTATAAAATGTCGTATATTCATTGATTTTGCACACTATTTTCAACTTAAAAGTATTTTTATTATCGCAATGGGTTTTATTTTCCATCTTATATTATGCATTTTATTTTTTATCTGTATTTTATCTCACTTTTACTGGTATTGTCTGGTGGGTTTTATCCATGTGAAGATGCATTTTACTCAGTTCTCATCATTATATTCCTGTTCACATGTTTGCTTTTTAACGTAAAGCGCTTGGTGCATGTGATTTCTCTGTTCTCATTTCTTGTTTATTATTTTACTATCCCATAAAACAAATGTGTGAATGAGCATCTTGATACGAGCATAAAAATATCTGATATCCAGTACGAGTTGTTTTTGTTTTTTTACAAACACAAAAATGCCAAAAAGAAAATCAAAATCTCTTATCAAAAAAAGTTTTATTCAATAGAATCAATGCCTCAACATAAGAGATGCTTTGGTGACTTATGAATTTTCACTGAAAACCGATAAGCCTGTGGACCTAAAACCTGCTTAGTTTTCATATTTGTTACGACTAAACTGTGAACTGTACAACAATCGGGAGAATAAAACAAGACAGCTGTTGTGTTGCGTATCCTACGATCGACCGTCCTCCAGATGCAGCAGGAGTCTAACACTCGAAACAGTTTAGAAAAAACAAACAAACAAACAAAACAACAAAAACATTGAAACATTCAGTGAGGCAGCGGGCGGGAAACAAAACAAACCACTCTGCTCTGAAGTTTTCTTAAGAGCTATAAATGAAGCAATTTCACAAAGATCTGAGGACGAAATGTTTAATTAAAATTAAAAAATACATAGCGATTTTTGTTGTCTATGATCTATCTCCCCGTTTTCTGAGAGAATATTTATGTTTTCAAAGGGTTTTAAAACAAGAAAAATATTTTACAATTAAAACAAAAACATGTGCGTCGTGTCCATCTACGGAAGCTAATGTTTCTGTACTGGGCTGAGTTGATTGTACCAAAGGAGGTGAATGTCTAGACGTGGTTCCCGAGGACCGGGACCGGGACCGGGACTGGGGGGCCAGGCTACCGTAGCTCAACAGGCATGGCAGGGAGACGTGGGGGAGAGTAGGAGAGGTGGAGATGGGAGGTGGAGGCGGAGATGGCTGGATGAACATCAGTACAACGCGTCGGTGTTACTGCTTCGAGGCCTCTTGATCTTCTCAATGTTCTTCAGGATCATGTCGTGTAACGTTACCTGCACAGAGAAGAAACAAAAAGAGTCTGATCAGGTGGAAAACAAAAAAAAAGAAAAAATACAAAAGAAACTTTAATGAATATCGATGAGAAATAAAGATTGTGACGTACGTATTGATTTCGGAGCTCCGACACTATGATCTTCAGACTGATGTATTCCTTCTCATCGATCTCGGTTACTGTGCGCCGGTAGTCCTCCTGATTTAAAAAAGATGAATATATTAGCAACATGATCCACACAACTATCCCCCCTTTTACTGATTTGTGGCCTGAAACGATTAGACCTGCATCGATTACTTGATTATTTAATTAAACGCAAACTATTTTGATAATCGATTAATCAGTTTGAGTCATTTTTAAAGAAAAAAATGAAACAAATTCTCTGATTTCAGCTTCTTAAATGTGGATTTGAGGACGTCATCTTGGACTTTGGAAACACTGATGGACATTTTTTCACCATTTTCTCACGTTCGAAAACAAACAAATCAATCGATTAATGATTAAAAACACGGTGTTATATCAAGAGAAATCTTTTTGTTTTACCACAATTTACTCATCTGCACCGATGATCTGTACAGATAACTCAGTGAAGTACGAACCCCTGATTAACTCGCCAGTACGGATAACACGTTAGCTCGTCCGTTCACCTAAACGACCGCTAAGATGGAAGTCGTGACGGTTGGATAAACAGGATGGAAAGGAGGGGAAACGCTTCTGCTTCCACTTAATCAGTGATCAAGAATGCTTCAGCTACAGCAAGCATTTGCATAGGATATAAATATTTCTGTGACTTCCTGTTTATTCTGCAGAAAACTGTGCGACTTGACTGCAGCTTTTTTGGCCCCGCCCCCCTGCTGCTGCGGCCGCCTGATCATGTTCACTTTCCGGGCGAGGCGTAGTTCGTCTCAAACAAGCCTGCTGATAATATCTTCACAGTTAGATGGTTACTCCCTAAACTACACAACTGTTTGGTGAAGATGTTTAAGTTTTTTGAAAAATGTACCTCAAAAACAAAACAATAATTTGGTCGATTAATTAGTTGGTTATTTTCTCAATTAGTTTGTTTGTTTTCAAATGTGAGAAAATGGTGAAAAATGTCCATCATTGTTTCCAAAAATTCAGGATAATGTCCTCAAATGTCTTGTTTTGTCCACAGTCCAAAGATATTCAGTTTATCGTCAAAGAGGACTAAATAAACCAGAAAGTATTCACATTTGAGGGGCTGTAAACATTGAATTATTAAAATAGTCCGCAATTAATTTAATAGTCCATTAAAAATTGATTAATCACTTAATCGTTGCAGCTCTTGATAGATAAGTTCTCTCAGTACCTTCTACTTTGTCCTTTGATTCTTTTTTAGATAATATTCACTTACCACATGTGGATATTTTGCTATTTTTGAGACCAGCTTTGCCCTTGTGATGTAGTATCTGGAAGAGAAGAAGACAAAATGTTCCTAAACAATGCAGAATTAATTCTCTAAATTATAAAGACACAAATAAACAAAAACTGTAGCAGGTAAGTGATTTAATGTGGCACCAGTTTCATGTCTCATAGTCTAATTATGTACACTGTGCTTGTGACGTCCGCAGACCTTGATATCTGGTCGAGGTAAGACGCCGCCTCCCCTTCAACTGTTCTGAGTTCAGCTACCGTCTCCTCCTGGATGGACACGCCGAAGTTGTTGCCGTCCTCTATCCTGGGGATGAGCAGCTGAACCCACATTTTGACCTGCAGAGGAAAAGGAAGTTGAGTCAAGATATACAGAAGTCACATCAACACCACCGAACTGTCTGGGAAGATCAGCATACGTCATATTTTTCTTGCGACAGTGCAGATGTGCGTTCATGTCAGTCCTGCATGAATATGGCCAAAATTATAATCATGATTATTTCATTGATTTTAGGGACAAAATATTTTTTACTGCTTTCACAATTAAATACAGAGCACTGTTTTCACTCCCACAAATCTGTAAATACGACTGGTCCTTAAAACAAGTGTA
>JAJHUR010115788.1:0-11251 GCA_027495735.1 Lutjanus campechanus | reverse complement strand
ACCCCGAATAAACTTGACCCCACATCACAAATATAGTGCACTGTGCAACTTGTAGCAAAGTTTGGCCGACTCTATGAAAGTAGATACGGGGTAGTTGTCGTTGTAGTGTCCCTGCCTCTGATGTCCAGGTTCCACTGAGGAGAGAGGATAGCAGGCACCAGTGGTTTGGGAACAGCAGATCCTCCGTTAGTCTTGTCGCGCCTCTCCTCAAACGTCTCCTTCCCTTGTTTTTCGTCAGGCGGGGGCTGCGCGTTGTGTCCAGTCCGTGGAGAAACTGATGCTGTCCCCTTTTCTCACAGATAAGCAAATGCACAAAACACTCACACGCACACTCACGCAGACACGCTGTATGTTACAAAATAACACATTTGTCTTTATCCTTCGATTCTTTCTTGGCTTTGCGCTCCCCGCTGGAGGACTGTTTTCCCGGGCTGGGTGTGGCTCCGGCTGCTGCCGCTGTCCCAGCACCGGCTGCTGCTCCACCTGCTCCTGCACCTCCTCTGTCCGCCTCGTCTCCCTCAGCAGGCTCCTGCTGGCCCTGCTGCACAAACAGGACCAGAGAGCAAAAGAGTATAAGTTCACAGATATGTGTGTATTATAAGCAAAGCTACCTATTACTCCAAAATGGGAAAAGTATATCGTCTTTCACTATATTAGCACGAAAATTTGGCACTTTTCATGTTGATGTCCAGTTAATGTGTGCAATATTGACCCAGAAAAGTTGAGTCCTAATGCTGCACAATCTGTTGTTCTTCCTGCATCCAGTGATGTCACTGATGGTACATGCAGGCACTGCCAGCACAGCTTCACGAGCAGGAGAACTCAGCTTTCTTGGTCAACATAGCACACAACGACAAATTTGTTGCTTCAATTGACTATATTTACCAACACACTTAATGGACATCCACATGAAAAGTACAGAATGTTCCCTTTAATGTCTGGGTTTAAAATATGGTACATTGTGTTTTTCAAGATACAGTCATGTTGGGAATTTCATCATGATTTAAGTACTGGGTGCCGTTGTTTTAATATTGATG
Source organism: Lutjanus campechanus (assembly GCA_027495735.1). NCBI lineage: Eukaryota > Metazoa > Chordata > Actinopteri > Lutjaniformes > Lutjanidae > Lutjanus > Lutjanus campechanus. The sequence continues at coordinate 10,214 of JAJHUR010115788.1, read as the reverse complement.
TAACATTATGTTATAAAATATAACATAATCCCATAAGAGGTGAAAAGCCAGTTCTTTTATTTATCTAGTTTTCACTTTTACTTAAAAAAATGTTTTGTATAAGTAAGTGTTTTTTTTACAATCCTCTTTCTTCTAAATATACATTATTAAGGTGTTTGTAAAAAGAGAAATGTGGGAAGGAAGTAACAGAAACTGGAGGGGTGGATACTGTTTTTGTTTCTTTTCTCTTTTTTGCTAAATTTGGACTAGTATATGCTGTTCAGTAATGCATAATAGAAAAATCCATGCATGTTTGTTGGAAAAACTGAGATTGCGGCGCCATACGGGTTTTAATTGTGTTGTTTATAGAAATCCTTTATTCAGTTCATTATGTCAGCAACAAGGAGGAGTAATAACTGTCCTCAGTACCTAAGCAGTTGCAGGGATAATGCCTGTGTCTTTACCTCACAGTGGTGACTATGTCTACATGCACAAAATATTACAGTTTTTGCCCTAATTCTGAAAAAGACAATATTCCTACTAAAGTGTTGACATGGCTGATTAAAATGAATGGTTTGTTTACAGCACAGAGCTGACCACCAACAGGCAAGAGGCCGTGTGGTAAAAAACCCTAAATGAAATGCACATTCTGAATGCGCTGTATGTTGCTCCTATAACCTGAATATTATCAGCACATTAACTTGTCTTATTTGGAAGAGGCTACAGTCTGCATAAAGCCTAATTGGGAATAGTCAAATGGAACATTCAGTTTACATGAGCTGTGTCAAATTGTGTCATATTCAGGATAATGCTGGAAAATTAGTGTACATGAAGTAGTAGTAGTAAATGAAAAGTGGCAACATTGCAAGAAAAAAAGAAAAAGTCCCTTTCATCCTTAATTCCTCCTTTTTTAGTTCAAAATCTCTGATGCAGACATCCATCTGTTTCCAGCATATTCCCTCTATGCCACATTAAATGCCCCACATTTGTTCAAAGTCCTGCATCTCCTCCCTCTCCCACCTGCTCCCATCTCCCTCAGCCCCTCCCTCCCCACCTGTGCCTGTGCTGCTGCTGCCGCTGCTGCAGCCGCCGCCGCTGCCTGCTCCTGCTCTTGCTCCTGGTAGTACTGCGAGGCTCGTCGGTCTTCCTCCTCCTGAAGCTTTTTCGCCAGCTCCAGGTCGCTGATGCCCTCGGGGAGTTGTTCCCACTGTAGGTCCTGGCTCTGCTGCTCCTGCTGCAGTGACAGCGCCATCAGATAGTCCTGATACACACACAAACACACACAAAGAGACACAAAGACTGGATGATTTATGAGCAATGCTGTCAGCGTGACACTTAAGTATATATACCAATATAGTATACTCTGATTATGTAATCGCTGATCTTGGCCACACACAGCCACAGCTCTTTACTTATTAAGTGAGCCATTTGTGTCTGTCTTCATTAATTTCCATTTGTTTCATTATACATTTTGTAGTAATTAGTTGTGGTGCAGCTAACAAAACTTAATTTATGCTGTTGTTATCCATTGCATTCTATTCGGTATCTTCTCCTCTGTTATGTATTTTGTCACTGCAAACACCCAATTTCCCCTCTGGGATCCTTACAAGTTCCCTCCAGTCTAACTGAATTGATTATGAGTGCAGACAATTGCCTGAATAGATTTTTCTCACTGACCATATCTCATAGATAAGGAAGGCTTGGCCTGCAGGAGAATAAAAAGTAATAGCCCCCATACTCTTGTCTAGCCTGTGTGAGTGGGAGCACAGCAGACAATTTTTCAGCAAGCGCCATGTCTGGGCCACTCTGGCCCACCAATGAGCAGACAGCTGTGAAACCAGTAAAAGTGCCCGGGAGACACAAACCCAATGTATTGGGGGCCAGTCTGGAGATGGTGTGGTACAGAAAAAGCATGGATGAGAACAGAGGGGGGCATGCAACCCTGCCATGTGTTTTTCAGGCTGTGTGTGTAAAAAGCTGGTATGGGGACTTGGTATGGTACTTATTTTTCCTTTGTTTTAAAGCCTGGGATGGTGAACAGTTGATTTTATTCTGGTGTTTCCAGGGATTTAATATTGTTTCTTTTTGTCCCTCATTTATTCCAGTATTTCTCTAATTTCTGTAAAGTAACTTAAATGAATAGTCTGGATTATTTGAAGTGGGGTTGTATGAGGTAATTATCAATAGTCAATGTAATACCTACAATACATGGCTTTGAAGAGAGTAATACTTGGCTTTTATAATGGCAGTTTCCTGTCAGAAAAAGGCTGTAAAACAGCAAAGTAAAGCAGTGAAAATATAAATATAGCGTACATCTAATCTGATGTAATCATCTAATCTAATCATCTGATAGAAATTTTTTAGGTGGACCTTTTTTTTAAGTGGCTAAAATACCTTTTGTTGCTGAGCTTCTCCACAGAAGTTCATCGTTTATTGCCCATGCTGGTGCTCCTCTCTGTTTCTCCTGACTGGGTCTAACTGGGGCTATCGATAAATACCTCATACAGCTCCACATCGAATAATCCAAATTATTCATTTAAAACTGCTTGCCTGAGGAATGTACAATAAAGAATACAAGACCAGTATGATGTTACTGGTCTTGTATTCTGTCTTCAAGCTGATGGTGTGAAAAGCACATCATGATTAAGCACATCATGGTTTCTGGAGTGGATAACTGCTGGTTCTGCTCGTCTTGCCTGCATCAGTGCTCAGACCTGGTCTATCTGATCCTGCTGGCCTCGGTACACAGTCTCTGGATCTGAAGGAGGCCGCAACCGGAACTCGGAGTCACAGAAGTTGCCATCTCCATCAACGTTGTGCAGGCTCTCCCAGACGACCTTCTCCTCTGTCAGGAAACCTTGGTCTGTAACCAGGAGGTACAGCTGGCCCTAGAAAACAAACACATGCTCACGTACTGTCACTCTATACACACAGATACATGAGTACACACCCACACAATCTGTATATGGTTGTTATGTGTGTGGTTGTATGTACATGAGTTCGCAGCTGAGTGATTACAAGAGAACTCAGGTCATCATGATATTTTGTCTGGGGGTTATAGGTGATACACGCAGCTTTGCTTACATTGGCAACCACAGAGTACTATTCAAAATACAAGCAAGCAGGCTCCACTTCCCCTCCTGTAGATAACAGGAAAGGTCTGTCCGAGCTGCAGTGACACGGTGAGCCAGCTGCGCGCAAAGGGGCTGTTAGAGATGTGATGCAGTCATGTATGCACTGAATGGGAACACTTAAGGCCAGTTCAGATCAAAGATTCTTGACGAGACGAGTTGAAATTTGCAGCTGCTTGCAATGTGCTTGTCTGCAATGTTCTGAAAACCCGCCAGTTTACACCAGTGCGATCAGATGAGATGGTGTATTGCCTCCATTGTAACGAGTCTCTGTGCTTCCATTTTATCTGTCGGCTTTTCAAGATTGTTTTATAGCTGGATATAGTTTGTAGTGTCTTAAAATATGAATGACGGTAAATTTGAGTGGAGCAGACACAAACGTCCAGCAAGTGTAAATTTTAAGGCTTGTGTCAGACACGGCTGTTCCTCAGACAAATCGATGAGGCGATCCTCTCTTTCCTTTGTCCAAAATTCTGCCATTACTGACAGTTTGTAACTGACTTTGCTGCAAGCTGAATGGCTTTTGAAACAGGTGACATACATCATGTTCTTAAATCAGTTACAGGCAGCTTGAAAGCCTCACAATATAGTCTAATTCAATTTTCAAAAATACTTGTGAAAATGTGTGTCAAAATACCATTTTAAATTAAATATTGTCCTGTTGCAAAGATGTCCTGACCTACACATCATATTCTACACACTTAAGAAAACATGTTAATTCTAATATATTTTTCATTGAAAATAGAATAATGATGTAAAAATTAATACACCTGCAAATGTCACAAATCATATCACAATTGCAATATCAGTCACAATAATCACAACTGGATATTTTTTCAAAATCCTTCAGTCCTAGGTTGACATTAGAAACATTAGATTAGCTTGATTATTAATCCAACAAAATGTAGAACAGTAACAGCTGTTGATGTGCGCCAGGATTCAGAAAAGTATGACCCACATTGAGGGATATTACAGTCTGGTAAACTGTTCATTATTTACAGGTCCCACTAACAGGTCACAGCATTACGTCAGTGTTTACTTTTGACCTCCAGTGATTGATTTGTTGTTTTTTTTAGGCTCATAGATTTGCTGTGTGTTTTTTATTGATTTGATGAATGCAGATGCAATTAGATATTTTTCAAAATTGTTCAACCCTATTTAAGATTACAAAGGTAGTTTTCCTGATATCTATATGACGATTAGCATTAAAACAGAAAGAAATCTACCTTTAGATGGTGGAGGCGTCTGTCAAAATACCCATTAAAATATTACAAACCAAACAGAGTAATTGTTCCTGTCAAAGTAAAGGGATTCAAGGTGCCAGTCACTGACAGAAGGGACTGTTCATAACACATCCTGCCCCATTTAAGTTGCAGCAATATCCACAGTGAGCTCTATGATTCATGATTCTCAACCTAACTCATGCAAATAATACCAACAATTACTGTGCAGTAGTTGTCTTAGTGTTTACCTTGTACTTGATCATGGTGCTGAAGTGGTTATTCCTGAAAAAGACACAGAGCTCTCCCTCCTGTACAGTTGATGTGAGCTCACATAAGCCGTGGTACGTCAGCTGAGTGGCTGTGCTGTTCAGGAACTGCTCTGCCACGATGCCTATGACGAGAGGAATAAACATAAAAAAAACAAAGGAGAGATTGAGTCTGTGATTGACAAGAAAATGCAGAAACATTGAGCTATGATGAGCCTTACTTGAAAATTGTATTATGTGTTTTTTATGCTTTTAGTCCCTGTATTTTGAATATACAGACAGATTCATAATTGAGTGATGGTGCTTTTATTTTGATAAGTTTTAAAGATAATCAATTATCTAGCTTCAGAAGGTGCAAGCACAATTTTCATTTGTTACTAGTAAATGAACTCTTTCTGATTCACAAATATTTTTATCATTAGACTACAGACCACAGCATGAGTCATCACTGCTACAATCAAAAATCAAGCAATCCTTTCAAGAACATAGGTCACTGTTTGGAAAGCATGTTGGAAACCCTGCTGTAATGTCTGTAGCAGCTATTTCAGCATTCTGGCTCTGTGCTGCTGGAAGTGGTCACAGTTACTATAGTGAACTCAATATAGGCTGAGAGACAGATGGTGCGAGACATCTGTAAGACAGAGCATTCAGTGTGGAGCAAACATACTCACACACAGAATCAGAGCGATACTCAAACAGACAGAGAGGCCTCTACCCGAGAATGCGGCACAACACAAGAGACAGACGGGGAAAAAAACTAACTATTCAATACTTGCTAATAAATATTCAAGTGCATTAGAGATGAAACTGCATGAAAATTTCATGTAAAAATTATCATTTTTATCAGTGTTGCGGCAAAATTACTAAAATGTGCTGAAAATGTTCAATAAGTACTGATACACACTAAAATAATTTCCCCACATTTTATCTTGAAAACTACAAATAAAATTAGCAGTCTTATGCACTTTTTGTTTACATGAACATTAGAATAATAACATAGCTAAAACCAAAACTTATGTCAGGGGTTCTCAATCTTTTGTCAGCTGAGGACCCCTTACAAGATAACAAAATACAACAGGTAACCCCTCAGTTGCTACGTATTACTCCATTATCCTGAGAATAATAATAATGTACGAAACAACTCATGCTCTGCAGACAGTGTGACCATCTTGAATCAAGTTTCCCTCAGCATTCTTATGAAAACCATAATACAACAACACTTCATACTTCTTTGAAGGCTGTAAAATCCCTGGAGTCTTGTCACTGCATTCCGCCATGTTTTCATTTATGCAAAACGAACGTATGTTGCCGCTGCAATGCTGGACTGTATTTATCGCAGGTTTTCAAAGCATGCTATTCAAAACTGGTTTTAATGATAATTTAAATTTCAAATGGCAACACTAACTATCAGGAATTTTACCATGGTTTATCCTGAATCCTGTAATGGTTTCATCCCTAAAGTACATTAAAGCATGACAACACAACTCAAAGATGTTTTGTTTTCTCAGAATTACATTAGTACGTTTAAAGTGGTTGCAAATTCATCTCTTCAAGTAGTGATGGGTAGAACCACTTCAGCTAATCAATAATTTCTATGCTACAAATGCAGAAAGACAACAGAAAGGAGTGAATCTCTTGTATCAATCTCATCATGGACTGAGGCCTCAATGTGTTGACTTGGCAGCAGGCCAGCAGACGACTACTCAGGAAGCTCAGTGTTGAATGAGCAAATATTTTTAGTGGAGAAGTTTTTAGTGACAGCTGGTAAGAAAACTGTGAGCTGTGGAAGTAGGTCATTTGATCAGTCGCCACATGTATGTCCTGGTTTTATTTCAACTTGGTCAGTCCTGTAAACATTATCCCATGCAAGGATTGCGCCACTGAATTAATGTTGTACTTGAGCAAAGATGTGATGTAAAATTTAAAGAAAATGCACAAGTTTCATTTTCTCCACCTCCAAGTACACAAGGAAGGAAAGAGAAGAGATGGGGGGAGACAGGAGGTCAGACAGTAGAGATGGTGAAGAGAAAGCACTCACCTTCCCCTGCCAGCTCGCTGTTGTCTGACTGTTTGCAGGATATTATCTTCTCTACCAGCTGGTTGTAGCTGCAGTTGCCCACTGCCTTGACAATGTCATGCATCTGCAAACAAAGATAAAAACTGTGGGAAAGAACATTCAGCAGGCCCTGCTGCTGTTTTACTAAAAAACACAGCAGATTTATACAAAATTTATGGCAAGGAGGAAAACTCTGGTGACAAGGGGTTCATACTGAAGCTACTGTCTCTGTATAAGCTGGATTCCTTCTTGGTACAGGCTATCTGAACTCTGGTGCGTTTAGCTGTTAATTATTTTTATTTAGGGGGGTATGAAGGCTGTGAACGCTTTGAACACTTGATGAAACAACTGCACAGATAGAGCGCCTAGAAAAGAGGTGGTCTGCCTCTGAGAGAACTCTGGAGCTGTTAGTTTGTGGTGGGAAGGCAAACCAGACCAACCACGGGACTGTGTAGTACTACTGTAGATATGAAGTTAGTATGAACTCAAAAGCTAAACTACTATTAACCCCTCTACTGAGTGTGGGAACTGTCAAGAAAGTGACCTCCTGTATAATCATCTGAAGTCATTTGGTAACCATGATAACATGTATGCTTGGCAGTTAAGTGAGCAAAATGTAGAGCCGCTACTGTATCCACCATATTTGGTATAAGACGCCAAGTTTTCATCCTGTTTCTAGCTGTCCTTTTTTTTAAAATGACATATGAGGTTTAAGTTTCAATCATGGTTTATAATTACAAGTCAATCAATGATACCACAATAGAATATTAGCAATCAAGGAAGCTGATGAACAATATTTTGAACAAGCAAACATTTCCAATAAAAATGAAAATCTTGGTGTCAAAATTTATAAAATTATAAAACAAACAAACACTAAAATTCCTTTAAGTTTTTAATTAAAATAGAACTTTTCAACATTATCTTAAAACAAAAAGTCCAAGGTGCTGCCAGACAGCATTTCTTAAAGTTAACTGAATTTTTTAATAAATAAGTAAACAAAATAGCTCCCTGGAGTTTTATTAAGTTTTATAATAAATACATACTGAGAATCTCATAAAAAAACTCCACACATTTCAATAATTGTAAAAAACGTGGAATATTGGACCCAATAATAAGCCAGGTTGGTAATCAGTCGATCACTACTAATACTGCCCATAACCACCTATTTATTTCTGTGATTATTCTGTAAATCTCAGTCACCAGAGTAAACTGATGATGCAGTTAGTATTTATACTATGGACAGGAATCTCTTGACTCGACACAATTAGATTTGATTCTGATGGCTATGATGTGATTATAAAATGTTCATCAGTCTTGATGGGTCTTGATACATTAAAATGTTTGATTTCCACGCATCATTATAGTTTATTGCTGTGCAGCTGCTTGCTTCTTTTAAGACATAGTGTATTTATAATTATCCAGACTTAGACAAGATGCATATTGTTCGGCTCTTGCTTACGCTCAGCCATCCTCACCAACACCCTAAACACGATGCACATGTTTATGTCCATAACATTTTACCATCCAATTGGTTCCACCATGACGACTGTAAAGCCAGCCTTACAAAACTGTTACAGGCGATCATAATGTTAGGAATTCGGTTTTAAATTTCCTATTATTAACTTTTCTGCGTAACAACAATCTTTCAAGAGAGAATCGCAACACAATGAAGTATATAATTTTACACCACCCCTAGTTAATACAAACAGACAAAAACTATAAGGCAACAATGATCCAAACTGCAGGCATGGAAATGACCAAGAGGAATTTATTATTTGTAGTGAATTCTGAAGAGATGTATCAATGATGGACAGGAGGACAGTAAAACAAGTTGTTTTCAGACAGGTAGCAAGGTAAGGTTTATCTCACCTGGGGGTCGACCAGCCAGCCATGGTAGAGAGGGATGTCCAGCAGATCAAACACAATGCATTCTGGGGTGTACTCGAACACTCGCACTCCTGTGAACTTCACGTTCACGTCCAGACCTGTCTGCAGCTTATGCAACACCGCCATGGCATCACTCATGTTCTGGAAAACAAAGAGGAACAACAATTCAGATTTTCATTATTAAAAACCTGTGTGATAACAATGCAGCAGGAGGGTAAACAAATCTCTTAACGAAGACATGTCTTCTTGTGTGTTGTGAGCATTATTCAAAACCAAAAGCTGTGTCTGATCCAGCTGTTCTCATGTACTGTGAGCTGTCTTTATTTGTTACATTGTTCCTGGTTGTCTGCACACAGTCAGCAGAGCTGGAGCTATCAGGGATTGATTTTTCTACCTTTACAAGAAACCATTAGCTGCCATTTATTACTATGCAACACAGAAAACTGCCTCCACACACTCACACCTTAGTTTTATCAAATATTTCTTCTTTGTAGTCACCTCCCCGTGACTAAGTTAAGTGTTTCATATTTACGGCACTTATTAGGTTTTGTTCTGCTTACTGTCAATCTGCCTTTAACCACAGGAAGAAATGGAAGTCTCTGCCAGGAAACCATCTGATATTACATTTCTGTGCAAGCTCTCAGGCTCATCATGGTGAGACATGATATTTCCCTTTGATAATATTACCAAGGGGTGGACAAAATATCAGGGACGCTTGACAATATAATGCAATCTAATAGCCCTGCAATAAACACAATCTCTGTTTGATTTTTGGGGGTATTTTTGACTTTATTTTTGTAAGTGGACAATCTTTAGATTTTAGATTGAGGTCGAGATCTAAGGCTTCTAGAATCAGGATTTCCGGTGAATTATAGAAATCGCAGTATTTAATGTCCTCTCACTTCTGTTTCCAAACTTCACATAACCTCACTAACTAGCAGATCCATGATACACGAACAAACCAGTAGTGATGTAGGCAACTAGATGGCTATACTGACTGGATGAATTACCTTACATGGCTCTTCCTTGGGTGACGTATCGTAAACAATGCAACTGAGTTGTCCGCACTTAAAATGTGTTATTTTATGATCTTCTGTTTATAGCTTCACTTGAAACTCATTTTGAAGGCTAATTCAAGTCTGGCGATAGTCTACAAGGTATTTCAAAAAGGAGAAAAAAAAGATTGTTTAATTTACACTGTGTATCGTGATTTTGATTCAGCAGATTGTAATGTTCATTTTTGGACAGATGGCCCACCATTTGTGGACAGCAGAGACATGACAGGAAAGGAATGAAATGGGGAGACATGCAACACAGGGTCATATGGATTATGCCGTAGCCTGGGCCCTGAAGCCACCAGGGGGCCCCCAAGCAGTGAAATGTAAGTCCAGAGATCAGTGGGGAAGCTCTGTTACACATCACATAACTACATCATTCATGTTAGCACACCTTGTGAGAATGCAAGCAGCAAGCTAGCCATTATGGTTGCTAAAATATATGTCTGAAATAAGTAATGCGAATTAAAAAGTTGGGAAATTGTATTATGGATGGATTTGTTTTCAAACGTCTTTCGACAGAAGTGGTGCTGGGTGTGTCGTAGAACAAGTTTTGAACAACCGCTGTCAACTTGTGCTCATTCGAAAACGTCAGTGGTTGAAAATAGCAGCCCATT
>JAJHUR010115787.1:11736-43750 GCA_027495735.1 Lutjanus campechanus | reverse complement strand
TGTGTGTGTGTGTGTGTGTGTGTGAGGGGTTTCCAGCAAGCAAGAGTGAGTGGCAATGGCAAAGCGTGTGTTTTTTCTGGGGAGGTGCTGCCCCCTCTGGTGAGTCAGGGCCATTAGATTTCAACTGTCCCACTGATTGAAGTGGAGACAGAATTTTGCTAATGATTCTCTCTGTGCAGCCTCTATCATGATTATGTATAACCTATAATGTGTAAAACGACATGTTTCATATCTACAGCAGGGGTTCCTAAACCTTTATAGAGCAAGGATGCCCACAATAGATGCATATTAGACTACAGACCCCATTTATTTCTTACAGGAAATGTCATACATAAGTTTTTACTTATTTATCCTTTAAAAAATAAAGGAGGATTATTACTATCCCATTACTTTTTTACTCATTTTATTACTATATCACTTCTGTACCTTGTTGGCCTTGTTGCGCTCCAAAGTTGAACTGCTGATCCTGAGAACTGTTAACACACAGAAAGCCTTTGTTGTCAGCTGTCTAGATGTCAGCTGTGGTGTTAACAACCATCCTAGGACTAAATACAAATAGAGTAATGCAGAAAAGCAGCAGTGCTTGAATTAGTAACTAATATAATTACTGATTGAAAACTGTAATCCCTTATACTACTCGTTATTAGGGCTGGGTATCAAACTTAGAGTATTGCTCATGGTCGGAAATTTTTGAACAATATTCTGCCCTACTCATTACTGGGTAAAGTGACAATATTACAGTAACAAGTTACTGAGTAATGCATTACAGCTCGACACTGCTTAATAACCTCCATTGGTCTCCAGACCCCAGTTTGAGAACCACTGATCGACTGGACTTTTTGGGACGACAGAAACCTCAGCCGCTCATGAGAGCCACACTTTTTGGGACTCATGCCTAAATTCGTTATGCCTGTGTAAAATAAAAGTTATCTTAATAGCTCATCCAGACGCCTACACATGCTCAACTAACTACATTTGAGTGGCTGCTTCCAATTCGACTGGAGTGGAGACATATGGGCACTTGAAGACTTCATAAGACAGCTGGTCCCTATGTGTTCTCAAGGTTCTAATTCATGATGAAGAGACTGATTTATATGCTTGGGAAAAAGGAGCAGACTTCATATTTATAAACTACCCCATGGAATATATATGATATATGGAGCAGACAAGTTAAGACATTCAAAGCGGCAATCCAGTCCATCAGTCAGTGGAGTCAATTTTATTTATATAGCGCTTAATCATAACATAAGTTATCATACATACAGAGCAGGTCTAGACCGTATTCTGAAATATTATTTAGACCCAATTGTTCCCACAATGAGCTAAGGCAGCTAATAGAGTGCAGCAGGGGTTGATGTATTTTTGTAGGCCAACCTGAAAGTTAGCATCACTCCAGTTCCCACAAAACCTCTCCACAAAAAGCCATTGTTTTTTTCCCCAATGTATTTTTCATTAGTGCAGAAAATAAGCTCTGTAAAGCAAATAAGTTGAAGTTGAAGCATAGATGCAATCGGCAGAAGTACAAAGCTAATGTTAGGCTATAAACAAACTACATCACAGTTGCATGACTCTGCGTCACCAGTAAGTGACCAGTGTTCGTTGTGATGACACTTAATGTCTGCAACAACCTCTCTAATCTCATTTAGCTACTTGTTAGCAACTGGTCATATAAAAGGTTCTAAATTCAAATATGTGGTATTTGCTGATGTGTTTTATGTCATAGAACAAAACTTAAAAATCTCTCAGGCTTGTGTTAACCACAGACCTTATTTCAGGCATCTAACCAAAAACCCATCATAAAAACCTATGGACTTTAAGACAAGGTAACTGGAAGTGCTAATATGCTAACTCGTGTCTGGGTTTTAGGACTCATTCCGACATTACTCTTGAGTGTTTCTTACACTTTGCTTTGAGCAATCAACATATGACATGTTAATTTTGGAGGTTCTGGTGGGTAGATTTTGTTACCTTTGTATAAAGCCAGGCTAGCTGTTTCAAAACTTTGTTCTAAGCTAAAGCTAACCTAAATGGCTGTTGCCTCCAGCTTCACAGTTACTGTACAGGCATGTGTGGTATCAGTCTTCTCATCTAACTGTGAAAAAAGTGAATAAACGTATTTCCCACAATCTTGAACTATTCCTGTAATGTTGTGAAATGGTACATAAAACGTGAACCAGGATCGCTTTCAGCAAGGGAATGGCAGTATACTGAAGATGCCTCTCTTAATCATTCTAAAATTTAATTCCTTACAAGCACCCCTGCTCTGCACCACCCTGCAATAAAACACAGAGCTATAAATGATCGCGGGTGTCAGACTCAATACGTTAACATCTGTGTTTCTATATGCATCCCTGGTAATCCTCTATTGTCTTTGTGTCTCCAGGCTTTTTGACATGCAAATGACCTGCAACTTGTCTTCATCAGATCCCCTTCTGCTCAAACAGAAGACTATAGCAAGGCCTCATCCACTCTCACCGTGAAATCCTCATTAAATGGAGCCTGGCATATGCCACGCTGTTGTCTCCTCCAGTTGAAGTCTGATCCCACAGGCTGGTTAATATCATCCATCACTGCCACTTAGCTCAGCCCTATAAAGATTCCACTGCTTTGTAGCGATCTATTAAAATATCAAATGGTATGAGTAAAGGGAACATTTGAATCACTGGTGTCCAAAACATTTAAAAGAAAAAAACTTGAAATTCTGTTCAGCATATCTTAAATATAGAAGAGCTAGTGTGGTAAAGTATTAAAAGAAGAAGTATCTGTACTCATACATATTTCACCTCACTGGTTACTTTGTTGTCATTCTTTCCCTTGTCTGAATAAAATTGGACACAGTAAGTCACTGATTTCAGCCAAGCTTTTCTATGCTTTTTTATTGCCTTCATTTTTCTGAGCTGGATTTAAGCCTATGCAGAACAAAATTCACAAGTATAGCTTACTAACTATCACGTCTGCTTTCTAAATTTGAAGCTACAGCTAGCAGGCAGTTAGCCTAGCATAAAGATTAGAAGTTGTGGGGGAAAGCTAGCTATTTTCCCTTGTTTTCAGTGTTTATGCTGAACTGAGCTAATCATCATTGCTGAGTAGAGCAAACGCTAACCTTTAAGGGATAGCTATCATACCTGCTTGCGAAATATAAAGCTACAGTTAGCAGGTGGTTAGCTCAGCAAAAAGATTGGAAGCAGGTGGGAAAGGTATCTGTTTTTCCTTGTTTCCAGTTTTTATGCCAAGCTAAGCTAATTGTCGTTTGTGTGGAGAGCAAACACTAACCTTTAAAGGAATAGCTATCATGTCTGCGCACTAAATATGAAGCTGCAGCTAGCAAGTGGTGAGCTTAGCAAAAGATTGGAAATAGGGGTGGATTGTTCGCTGTTCTCCTTTGTTTCCAGTGTTTATGCTAAGATAAGCTAATTGTCTACTGGATCTAACTCATAGAGTAAGACATTGGTTTCAATTGTACAATCTAACTGTTGGAAAGAAACTGCATCTCCCAAAATGTGAAACTTTTTCTTTAACTTACATCCAGTCAGAGTGTGATTATGCAACCTCTTTGTAAACGTGCATCTGTGAAACAAGCAGACAATTACATTTCACACCATAATGTGTCTAGAAAGCAGTGCTAGACCAGTGCCAGTTGGAAGAGTAAAGAAAACTTTTTGTGTAAAATTTGAGAAGAATTCTGTTGGAGCTTTTATTTCAGGGGTGTGGGTGGTGGTTTCTGCATTCGTTCTGAAGCTGTTCAATATGTTTTACATTTTGATGTCTTGAGAAGAAGTAGTATATCTCCTTTAGTTCCAGTAAAGAACAGCTTAGTTATGAATGAAATGGTTGTGTTTTTTTGTGAATGCGTTTTAAGTGCGTATATCTGTAATGTAAACTACTCACTTAAAGCTGAGGTCACTGCGTTCTGAACTTTCTTTCTCGGTTCGTCTGTATTGTCTGAACAAAAGTGCTGGCACGTTCAGGCTGTCAGTGGTGGCCGTCGTAGGTGACAACTCGACAGACACAGAGGAAGATGCCAGATGGACTCTGGGCCCGAGGGCCCCGATGGGCACAGATGGGTGGGTGGGTGGCACCCACACAGGCAGCACAGGAGGCAGCGCCAGCACCAAGACAAGGAAAGGGAGGGAGAGATCACACCACCAACAGTGATACTACACTTCACACTACTCCTCTCTGTGTGTCTGTCCATTCAACTGACCCTTTGGATGAGGACAAGCGGTCATTTGTGTGCACGACTTTACATAAGCGCACGCTGCTGAATGCGTGCATGCATGTTGTAGTTCTGGACGTCTCTGTGTCTTCAAGTCTGTGCACGCTCCCACATAAATACACGGAAGTGTCAAATATATCCTGTGATTCATCTCCCGTGTGAAAAACTGCAGAAATATACTTCAGTCTGTCTGCTCTTTTACATCAGCGCACATGCAGACCAAACACATGAAATCAGTACATCACAGCTTGACTCACCCGGTCAGCTCGGTCAACTTTCTGTCTCAGTGTGTCAGTTCACCCAAACCACACAAAATGTTCCCACTTACCACTTATTCAGTTCTTGAAATACCACAAACAAAAGTCCAGTGAATGCTGCAGGTGAACTGAGCCTAGAATAATTCCAACTTGGATCACATTTGCATCGTTTTGGCCATCATTCTTATCAGTTAGGATAAGATTCCACTTAAGCAGTTAATTGCAGAGATCAGAGATTACTAATTAGAATTACCACCTCACAGTTGTATCTTTCTGCTAACCAGTTAAGTTGCAGTTTACAGTGACCTTGACCGATGACAGCCAAAATCTAATTAGTTCATCCTTGAGTCCAAGTGTACATTTGTTCCAAGTTTGCAGAACTTCCATCAAGGTCTTCTTGAGATATTGCATTTACGAGAATGGGATGGACGGACAGACAACTCAAAAATATAATAACTCGGGGCCACGGCCAGTTTAGAGGCATAAAAAGAAGTCTGATGAGGCAAAAAAAACACAAGCAGTAACGGAAGATGAGCGTTAAAATAAGTGACAGAATTACCTTCTTGATCAACTTTGATCTATTGTAGTTATCACTTGTTATCAGTAATTTAGATTATGTGGCTAAACTGTCTTTCCTCGTGGGTTTCTTGCCTCATTGGATTTTTAGCAGCCTCGTTTAAAAGGCAACACAAAGTCAAACAAAAATTCAATTCAAGTCAGAATTTGAAGAAAGAACTATTGGCAGATGAATTGTCTAATTGTTCCAAAAGATCATACATGGAAGTCAACAGCTCGGATCAGCCACACAGCACCCTGAAATCATTACCTCCCTCTCAGACAGTATTTTATAACTTTTTTAAAACCATGGCACCCCTTCATAAGGATTTTTTTCATGACACTCCTCCTCAATATCAAGTTAAATATGCAGGCCTATTCTTAGTAAACAAAAAAAAAGAAACTATTTAACATTCCTTTGCAGTTTAAAAACTGATCTGATCAATGGATGACAATTAAGTATACTAATTGGTTAAATGTATTTATTTTGTTGTGTTGATATTTTAGGTTTTGAAAGTCAAAAAAACATGCACACATGACAGGATCATGCACTGAATCTGTTTTTCGTTTACTTCTTGTGTTTTGCTTTACTAGTTAACAAAGCGTGATTTGTCCTGGGATGCCTCCTCAGCTTGCTCGCCATCATTAACACATTTGATACACAGATTTTCCCTGAAGATGAGCCACCACAGAGTGGGACATCTAGCTCTCCCTATCCACAAAGAGCTGTAAGCAAAATAGCTCCCATGGTACAGTCTGATGTTCTTTTGGCCAGCTCAGGTTTGGTCCTGTCAGTCTGTGTTTGAGGGCACAGACATCCAAGCATTCCTTTGAGTATATACAGTGACAAATAAATAACACTTTATTTGAAAGGGTGTGCATAAGACTGTTATTATACTGCCATAACTATGTCATGAATGTTTATGACTGTTGTGATTAAGTGTCATTTGGTCAATTATGTCATTTTAATTCAAAGTTGACACTGTTTGAGATTTCTTTGTTATGACAACTTGACAGTAACCAAGACAGAAATGTCTTGGTTATGACAGCTTGACATTAATCAAGCCAAACTGGAGACCCCGGCCAGACCGGGACTGAACACAGCCTCCGAGACTGATGGTGGTGATTTTGATTGGGAATACAGTACCAAAGTGGTTTTCTTGCTGTGTTTGTCAGAGTCAGCTAATTAGGCAGCTAACTCCATGGCAACAAGTAAACAAGCTGACTGCTATCTGTCTATCGGCTAACTGTGAGATAAAACACCTTGGTACTGAACTGTACAGTATGTCAAACTGGCCTTATAACATTTGAAGACATCTTCATGACAAGTCCAAATGATCCCACTTTGGGTGAGGTCCAGGAAATTATTCATGACACTGTTAGCTGTGGCGTGACTTCATATTTAACAGGATACTAAATTAGGTAATTTTTTAATTTTATGGCTTATTTCTTCTTTTTTTTTTTGTTTGAGAACATAATTAATTTAACACCTGTTTTTATGTAAACAAGCTGTGAAAAATGGAAATATATCCTGCCTCTCCTTAAGGCGTCATGTTTATGTACATGTGCTGTGTACTGTGTAGGCCTTTATTGTTAGCCCTCAGGGTTGCAGGATGCATGTCTGCCGACTCTGGAGGCCTCCTGCTCTCTGTTACCCAGAGCAGAGCTTCCACAGGGACTTTCCACTGGTCTGGCTCGGTGTTCATTAAAAGCCGCGCCAGAGAGGAGTACCTGGCCGCCCAGCTGGTGGGAACCTGCTGCCGTCACCGTGCACCGTGAAGGAACTCATTGTTCTGGGTCGACGGGACTCGTTGTAAACATAAGGGTAGAGCGTGCTTCAGGAGAAAGAAACACATGCGGAGACGTAAGACAGTTGTATAAGAACATGAGACATACACAAGCACACAAACAGATCCCTGAGATTAAATAGAAGCAGGGCAATAAAGCTTCAGTCCGTCGTGCACGCCGCGCTGCTGTTGCCAAGCTCCCCAAACAACAACATCAACAACTGCGGATCTCAGCAGGTGAACTGAGGTGACTGCAGCAGCTTAATATTCCCAAGGCGGAACAGTTTGTCCATCACGTCTAATTGTGAGTGTGAGAGACAGAAACATGCGCAGAGGAGGCGGTCAGAAAAAAATGACAAACATCAAGTGGGAAGAAAGGAGGAATTAAAGGAGGATGAAAAGTGTGTGTGTGCAGAGAAAGAGAGATACAGATCTTAATCGTTACAGTCTTTTTTACAAGCTTGTAATGTGATCAAGGGAATCATTGACCTGGTGCTCATTTTGCCCCGTGGCTGTTATCTGTTTGTCCAGCATGATGAGAAGAGTTCTTTCTGCTGATGAAACGAGACACTATTTCTGGAAATATTTGTCCAGAACAACTTGTTGTACAGCAGAGTGCAAAAAAACAAAAAAACAAATTCCTGTTCTCTTATTCATAGCACCTGACAGAAAACATGTGTAAGGTTATACTGCGTCAAGACGAGTTGATATGTTAATTTAATCAGAAAGGGAAATGATTAAAAATAAGATGTGAGAAAGATTCCTTGTTAAATGATGATTTGTGAGATGTGTTTTTCTTATGATGAAAGCTGTTGTATTGCTGAACAGTATTTTTGTTATTTTGCATTCGGAAGATAGTAACATGAAGCCACTGTACTAGCCCTTTATGCAAATACTGATCTATGCTGAAATACTAGCTGTGCCTGGATTTGCATTGAGGTAATGTTCTTAGAACTAGATTTTGACAAAAGTCAGGGACTCAAACTCAGTCAGTAAACCCACCTTAAAGATAGAATATGCAGGATGTGTTGCTGTTTGTAACCACACCATTAAAACTGGCTTTAGTAAGAAGAAAGCAGTGATTCAAAGAAATAAAACACTATTTGTCTGATTGTGTCACCGTGGTAATGTTCTGAAGTACAAATAAACACGCCCACACATCTGATTTTGTGTGAATGCAGCTGAAGCGAAGGTATTTATGACCAAATACGTACCAAACTGAAGACACCATCAGCCTCAGCTGTACTTTTAATTCTGCTTAGCGCTAATTAGCAAATGGTTGCGCGCTAATATGCTGACACATCAACATGCAAGCATGTTAATGTTAGCATTTAGTTTCAAGCAATGTTGTGTCTAAGCACAGCCTTGCAGAGCAGCTAGCACAGCTATAGACTCTATTTTCATTAGTATTTTTTTTTTTTTTAAATATTCAAAAATTAACTAAAATTTAAACAGAATGTAAAGAAACAACAGTTTTGATGTTATGTCAAGGATGTCTATATAACCTGCAGTGTCTCCGTCATCTCTGGAGTCAGAGTCCTGGTCGGAGCCTGGTTCCATTGCCCACTCACCCTGCTCCGCTTATAGTGTTGTCTCCTCCCGGCAATCCAAAGTTCTAGTCTGTTCTGGTTGTGTGAACACCAACACTACCTTGGTGCTCTGAGCTCCTAGTCTGGGCAGTATGAATTTGACAGGTGGCCAATTCTTACATATAGCTCCTTTAAAGAGATCTGAGAGGGTTTTACAAGTTCAACAGTGGGAAAGTTCGAATTTAACTATCAAAAAATAGGCCACTTAAACTCCATTACAGAAGGCCTAAGTTGGAAAATCATTCAGTTTAATAGAATTACTCATTTTTCACACAGCGACACTGATATCTTGTCCCAGTAAGAGGGCACAATGACTCAGTGGTTTAACAGTGTGGACAGACAGCAAGATGTTTCCAAATCCATGGCTCTGTTGGCTCCGTGAAAAGTTTTCAACTTCTCACTTGATGCTCAGGTTTCTATCCAACAATCCCAAAGACATCCATGTCAGGTACAGCAGCATGAAGAGTGAGCCCTGTGATGGATGGCAACCGGACCGGACTGTTTCCTTTTGGCACAGTGCATGGTGGGATAGGCTCCAGCCCCCTGTGCCCTCATAATAAACAGGTGAAGAGAGTGAATGACTGAATGTTCTCATGGTCGAGAGCGCCACAGGACTCCCTGTCAGTCAGGTTTTGTTACAGGACCCTGGCTCTCAAGCGTTCCCTTGAACTCAAGACAAACATGGCCCCTGCGGATATCAAAAATTCATTGGCAAAAAGAGAGCGCAGATCTGGTATACAGTGTCTGAGGAAGTGAGAAAAACGGATGAGTGGCTGAATTCCTCCACTGATGGGTCTGCACTGAGGAGTATTTCTGCTCCTTTGTGGCTCTCTGCTGTCAGCTACTTTTGGTTTGCTTTTGTAGCTCAGGGCACTAAGGACACGTGGCATTTCAGAGTTCAGGATGGATCAAGAGAAGCAAAGAGCTTAAAGCTTTTTTTAAGCTACTATGATTATATTAACAACAAATGTCCGTGATTGTTTATATGTAGCCACTGCTGTTAAGTTAGTGAGCATCAGCAAGGAAAATATATGATTTAATGCAGAAAATGTTGCATTTTTGCACATATCGCAATTGTTTTGAAGTAAACAACTTGCATTTTTCAAGAGAAATGAAATATTTTGTTGTAGTTATAAAAAGAAAGCCACTTAACCTTAATAAACTGGAACAAACTGGGACGAGGCTGAGTTGGAACTATTATGATCTTGTATCTAAGTAAAAAATCAGCCTTTGCGTCCTGCAAATTCAAATATTTTACATTATAACAATTGCTCATTCATGCATCCTGCAGACTCAAAGCCAAATTATCTTTGATTTGGAGCCGTGTTCCTGGTTATCCAACTTTCCCCCCTCAACTTCTGAGGCACATATCGGGCTCCTTTGTTGCTAAATGTTCCTCTTTGTTCACCAGCTATTCACAAACATTATCTGGGAGTCATTTGGTGCTGGCCAGGTGGTGCGCATTGAGTTTAGCTGCCTGTTGCATCTGGAGATGAATTTGATGAGAGTGTTGAGAATGAGCCAAAACAGTAAAGTTGCAGGCCAAACCAAAACTCTGAGGTGATAGAGGCTAAAACACAGTTTTCCTTAAACCTCCTTTTCTCCTCAGCCATACAGTTTTTTTTTCCCATCTCACCTCCACATTAAACTGCCGAGCTGTCCACCAAAATCACTGAAGTTTAGCTAATGTCACTGGCGTTGATGAAAGAACGTAATTCCTGCAACACTTGCAAAGTGCCACTTGTTGCCATGCAACCAGTAACCTCCTATAAAGTTGTCATATCTAATCTGACAGATGCTTGTCAGGCGGTCACAGTTTGACACAGTGGCTGAGTTGTGCATTAAATTTAGTCTATTGACAGTGAAGTTTTTAAATGGAACGATTAAAATATAATGCATGCTTTTTTTTTATGTCATGTTCAGGGGCCGCACGAAACGTTTCTGAGGGCCGCCACTGGCCCATGTGATGCATTTTAAAAAGCCCTGACTTAAGCTCACTGTGGCTGCTCCTTTTTGTTCCATCGCTCCCTGCAATATTTCAAACTGATCCCCCTTCAAAAAAATGACCTTTGTCTTGTTTTGTAGCTCACTGACAAACACAGTGCTTCATAATAAAAACCAATTTGTTTTTTTGGCAGTTAAATGCCTTTAATGTGGTAGGAAATGTTTGGTTTGCATCGCAGCAGTCTGGGAACCAATCGGCTATTGTCTGGTGATGATTTAGCTTTATTTTGTTTATAGAGATTACATTAGCAGTCACTACAGCATTTTTCCAGGAATACTGCCACAGACACCCAGTTAATAATCAATTCATCATCAATTTCATCAGTAGGCCATAGGCTCAAACACCATTGTGCATTTAATTCAACAACAGATAGTAACTTAACAGATATTCATTTAAATAAAGATTTCCACTTTAACATGAAAAATCAAATACACTGACTCAAGACTTTGAACCTCTGTTTCATGAGTGCTAAGAGACAGACAAAAAGACAGCATTGTGTGACAAGTACAGACACGAGTTAGTAAAAACAATATTTTGGATGAAAATGGAGCAGGGTGAGACATGAGGCATCAGAGTGAGAGAGAGCGAGACCTGAGCATCACTCCTTCTCGTGGGTTACAGAAAGAGAAGACAGACGGCAGTGGAGAAGTCTCGTCGGTGTGCGGAGACGCACATTTCAACAAGTATTTTTTCGTTGTGACTCACAACCCTTGTATACAGCAATCAAGCTAAATTTATCATCTTTCAGGGTCAGTAACCTTCAAGTTGATGTGTTTTTTCCTGCACTACCTTAACAAAAGCTTTGGCAAGACAAGATAGTAATTTTAGATTTTCAATTCCTTCAGAATAATTTCAAGACTCATTCTTCTATGACCCACTTCTGGGCCCCAGACTGTCTCTTTAAAGGAAAACAACAACAAGAAGAGTGGCACACTAAAAGGGTTATATCAGAGCAGTAAAAACAAATCTACTTCCCTTTTATTTCAACTGAGTAAATATCACTAGACGGGCACAGTTTACACAAGCAGCGCTCCGATTACAAGCTGTGAGAATGGCAGGGCACTCAGCCTCCCATTCAGGACAGTCACGAAAGCTGGCGCGTCTCCTCGATGACAATGATTAAAGGGCGCGTGTTTGCCGCAGGTATGTAACGACCACTTCGGGCTGAGCTTAGTTCCCCTCATGCTACCAGGAATGTATGGGAGCCGCTCAGAGAGGAGAGAAAACTACCACTGTGTGGGGAGAACGCCGCCCCTCCTCCGGGCTTCTCGCTTTAACCACATACAGTAGGTGCACCACCGGGGCTGCACTTTCACCACTCGTTCAGCCTGAGAATATATGGCATGGGAGGACCCTGGGAATCATGGGAACAGAGAGGAGAGAAATATGGGCGTTGTTTTACTTTCTAAGAAGTGAACGTGCTGAGAAATGAAACTGAGAGCTTCTGATGACGCCTGTAATAACTAAGTACAGATAGCTTTAATGACAGAAGAAACATTCACCATTTAAAAGAGACGCTCGGTATTTGTTTTTAAAGAGGGACTCCACAGCTACTCTTTTGTGTTCTGTACAAATAATCACAGATTCTTGTTGGAGTGTCTGTAAAGACAGGTGACTTTTCCTGGAAGTCCTCCACCTCGTATGATCCTTCCCACCAACTCCAGCAAGGGCCTTGTTTAAGGGCACTGGCCTCAGATACTTAAAGGGTTCACTATGCTTCAAACAAAGTGATTCTTTGAATATGGCTGATGTAACACAAAGGAACTCCACACTGAATCATTGTTCTGTACACACAATCACCTATTCTTGTTGGGGGATTATTATGTTAATACAGGTAATTTTTCTGATAGTGGTAGGGTCTCCACTTTGTATGATCTTTCCAGCCAAATCCATCAAGTTCCTTGTTTAAGGGCTCACTATGCTTCAAAGTAGTTTGTGTGAAGGTTTGTCCAAAAAAACCCCCCATGAAATGGCTGTTTTAAATGGCTACATATTGTTAAGAGAAACTCCAGGTTGAATTTCTCTATTTGTTCCGTGCACATAATCACATAATCATTTTTTTCCGATGGCGATAGGTCCTCCACATCGCATGATCCTTCCCACCAACTCCAACAAGTGACTTGTGTGAACGGCACTGACCTTAGATACTGAAAGGGTTCAGTATGCTTCAAACAAAGACATTCACACAAAGGTTCGTCCAAAAAAACATCTAAAAGGCAAAGTGTTTATGGTTGCTTCAATCGGCACCACTGGAAGGCATGGAGAACATGAAGAAACACTCATCACTGAAAAGAGTTATTCTTCCAATACAACTGATGGCATTCACTTTTTAAAGATGAACTCCACATGGAACTGTTCTTTTCAGTTATGTACACATAATTAAATAGATTTTTGTTGGAGAATTACGTTACAATAATACATAATTTTTCCAATACTCACAGGTCCTTGACCTTGTATGACCCTTCCCACCAATTCCAGCAAGTGCCTTCTTTAATGGCAACGGCCTCAGATACCTAAAGGGTTCAGTATGCTTCAAAGAAGTTTGTGTGAGTGCTTATTTAAAACAATTATCTAAAGGCAAAAATGTCTATAGCTGTTTCAAATGGCTGCACTCAAAAGTAGGGCAAAAAGCTTTCGAGGAGATGTTCAGATGGTCCCTCGTCGAAAGCATTCATGGTGTTGTTTGTACTCGAAAAGCGACAAAGTAGCAGAAGAATGAAAAAAGAAATACTTACTTTCTCACTTTCATGCATGGGACTAATCAAGTTTTGGAAAGCCACTAAAGTGTCAGACACAGCCCCCTCCCCCTCCACCTCCCACCAGTTCCAACATCAGAGAGGTGTTTGGGTTCAGATGCGGACTGACCATCCAACTCTTTGTTGGAAGCACACTGAGGTTTTTTTTTTTTTAGATGCAAGTCATTTTTAATTCGGTAAGCTCATCTGTACCAAATACCAAAACCAGAACACAGGGTGGAAAACCATACACATGCAAACATACAAACTGGACCCTCGTGAGGTTTGAACTTATGACCTTCCTGGTGTTGACTTGCAAAAAGTGTCCCAGACTGGACTCAAAACCGCGGAAAACATGACCTTGCACAGGCATTTCATATTATAATACCACAGCGTGTCGGGTTTCTCAGTAAACTAAAGTTATTGTTGCGAGAACACAGTAGATTCAAATTTGTGCGGATGACCGTGCCAACAGGACGAGAACCTGCACATCAGCACATGAACTTTTCAAATATGTACGACACTTAGATGATGGGTGAGGCAAGAACTGACGCATGATAGCAAAAACATTATATTGGATGAAAACGGACGGGATGAAAGATCTGGAAAGATGAAAAAGAGCAGAGAGGAAAGAAATGGAAATGAGTATCACTCCTTCAGTGGGGTTATAGGAAGAGAAGACTCATGATAGCAGTGTGTTTGTGTGTGTGTGTGTGTGTGGTTATGACCCAGTTAGCCAAGGCCCATGTTTCCAGATGGTTGTGTCAGTGCTCCACTACTGGTCTATGCTTCAGGGAGCTCTCTCTCTCTCTCTCCCTCTGATTCCACTGATATAATCTGAGAGTTAAATTAAATCACGTAAACCTGTTGTTTTATTTCTTTTGTCTTTTGACAGTAAAATATTTGTAACTTCTTCAGAATCAGTCCATGCCTGTCCAAATGCAAATCTCAAACCAGCCAAACTTTACAATATTAGCATTTTAACCATTATATTAAGATTCAGTGTTATTCCCCCGAACACTGTATTCATTGACATTTTTTGATACAGCAGACAGATGAATTAAATGTCAGTATCTCCAGAAAAAAAACATAATTGATAACATTTTATTATTTCTTTTGATACTGATACTGTTTTTCATTTCATGCCAGAAAAAGAAAAAAGTTTCACTTTATAAAAATGACATAACATGCAAACTAAAACACATAAAATGAGTTAATGTATATTTTTATAATGTGAGCATTATTAAAACATCACATTATCACATTATAAAATGAAATCCTCCATGTTATAAGGTAAATTGTATATTGTTATAGCAAGAAAAGTTTCTTGTTATAACGTGATAAGTTTTTATGTCTTAATAATGTAAAAATATCTAGTTATAAGAATAACAATTTCATGTTATAATGTGACACTGTTCTATTTTACTTTTTCTGCTGTGGCGCTGCTGTAATTATTACGTCAGAACTGTTCTGATCTTTGTTGCCATCAACATGTTGCCACAGTCGTTTGTCCCTCCTGCTCTGTTCAAGGTGGCCACGTTCACCAGAGCATCAAAGCTCAAGGTGTGACTCAGCATTATCGCATGTGAACATCAGCACTCATCACTTCCTCATATTAAAAAAAAGACAGTCTGTCATGGGACAGCTCTGGAACAGCCTGACCCCGATGCTGTGCCGACGTGTCACGAACAAAAACCATCCGTATCCTGTTTGCCTCACTGTACACCTGTCTGGTTGTGGGTCAACTTTCCCCTCCCACTCTGTCCTCCTTTCTCCCTCTTTCTCTCATCTTCATCTCTACATCTTCTGCGCCTTTCCCACGCCATCTTTTCCTCCCTAATTTCACTTCTCCCGCTCAAGTTCCTTCTTGTCTTGTCCCCATCACCTTCTTCCTGTACCACTTGCACCTGCTTTTCCTCGACTGCCCTTCACTCCTCCTCCTCCTCCTCCTTGTTTACCTGTGGCTCTGTAGCCACGGTGATGGCCACGGTTGTCACAGTGATCATGTTACAACGAGGACAGCCAGTTCCAAGAAGAGGAAACAAGGGATTCCCAATAATACGCCACTATTGTTCCCACAAGACTCTCTCAGAACTACTCCGCTCCCATAACATACACACACAAGAACACGCAGATACGCCAGAAAAACGACACCAGATACACACTTGGACATGAAGGCGCTAATATGTACACAAACCACCAAAGCCACAAACATACAGGCACATGGATTACATAGTGTGCACAGTTTTACAAACAGAATCTTAAGTTACAGTTAAGTGGAAGGTAAATGCAGTATTTGCCAGGAGAGTGGACTTGTGTCGCATGACTTTGTCTCACCAAGACCTGATGTTGCATTCATGTGCTCCTCGAATGGTCCCATTTCCCAAGATGGGAGGTCGTTCCTCCGTGAGAGTTCATGAGCTTTTCAAGGGATTGATCCCTCCAAAATCAAAAATGCACATTTTCCTCAGTATTGGTTTGTAGTCCTGTTTACCAATCTAGATAGTTTGGGCGTGAATTGCAGAGTAATCTACCGTGGAGATGTCTGCCTTCTCTCCAATATAATGGGATTAAATGGCACTTGGCTTGTGGTGGTCAAATCGCCAAAAAATACATTTGAAAATTTAAAAACCAGCGTCTCTTTCCAGAAATCATGATCCGTTTACTCAAAATAATCTGCAGACCATGTTGTGAGCAGTTTGATTTAGGAACTAGAAAGAAAGAAAGTAGTTCCAGTAGATGCTGCTGCAGAAAGACACTGAATAAAACTGAATACTGTTCAATATTTGGATATTTTCCATTAAAAGCATTTAATTTTCAGGCACCCACATAATGACAAATCAAGCTCACTGTGACCAATTTTTTTGAAATCATTTTTTTTGAGTTTCTAAAACTCAAAGATTCAAGTTTATCTAAAGAGGAAAAGTTCATTATCTTAACTAAAGAGTATTACTTTTTCAGTTTATTTTATAAGTTACAGGTTTGAGTAGGACTCAAAACCCCCCAAAATATAGTGCGGTGCATTGCCTTGAAATTTTGAGGTGTAACGATATACTGTACATATATATATATATATATATATATATTCATCCAGCCAACGTCAGGGTCCAGTCACACAGAGGCTGTGGTAGCAGCTGAATGTATGTAGCTAGAGAAAGATAACATTGCCCTTCTTATTCCCACCTATTAAACTTGCAACACATGGCACTAGAACTATTTAAATCACTGAACAAATCGGAGACGTGGGTAGAGACTCAGAGGTCTGGAACCAGGCTATTTTTAAAGTCTTTTGTCTTTATTTTCTCAGACTTCTTCAGTGCCACAGACGACATTATACTGCTCGTTCTACAGGCTTAGCAGTACTCTCCAGAATTAGCAAAGTGCAGACTTCTCTCATTCCTCCCATTCTGTCGATATGCCATAAATGCAGTGTAAAGGCCAACCCACACAGAAAGTATTTGATATCACTTATAAAATGTGTGTGTGAATGAGTAGAGTTAGAGAGGGAGAGGGCTTAAGTGTGTCATATAAAGCAATGGGAAAGAAAACAACAAAGCTGAGGTCAGTGCTGAGCGGTGGATTTTCACCCTGCTGCGTTCTAGCTGCCGCTGCTCCTCCGGCTCCGCTGCAGCCGAGCACGAATCCCCACAGGCTTTTACCACAGGAAGCCGAGCTGGGTAGCAAACGCCTCGGCTTCATGGGAAGCGAGCGAGTGCAATGCAGTATAACCTGCAGCAGGGAACTCAGATGCTGGCCGGGCAGAACTAGGTCACATCCAGCGTCATAACACACAACAGCAAAGTGGAAATATGGTTGAGCAGCGAGGCCACTGATTGCGGCCTACTTTCTGCCTCTTTCTGCAACCTTGCTGTTTTTGAAAGTTATATGGCACACAAAAGAGGTTTGACACAATAAATATAGTCCAACTTTATTTTTAACAGTCCCCAGTGATGTGTTGGCTTTTACCCTCATTGACACAAACATTTAAAAAGCTTCAAGGCGTTTCACGTGATCATTAATGGCTATGCTTAAGTTAAGAGAGTTAATTTAAGATTTTGGAAAGTTAAGATGCTTGTGGAATACACATTTCCTATCTTTAGACAAGAACACTGACTTAGGAACTCTTCATCTGTAATGGATTTTGTCCTAAATCAGGTTCTAATCCTAATTACCATGGTTCCAATTAAGATAGGATCTGAGTTCCTGTAATGCAGCCACAGTGCGTTACATTTTACAAGTATCGAATCCGAATTTCTTTCATAAAGTGGTTATTTAGAAAGGATTCTCCTCTTAAATCCAGAAGATTTGAAGCACACAATGAAAAACAGAAGGGGTCAATGGATCAATATTGCCTCCTCGAACAAAAGGAAGGTTTTCTTTCTTCCTGTGATCCGTGTGTTTCGTTCGGAGGTCGATGCGAGAGCGGGTACACTCAAAATAACTTTCTACAAACCACCTTGCGCTCCTGTTCTCTGCCAAACAGGAGAGGAAAAAAAACAACAAAACACACACACACACAGAGGTACAAAAAGAGCCAGAGTAACACCGGAAAACTCTGGAAGTCGACCAGAAAGAGATACTAATGTGGGTGTTCAGGTGGAAGGCAAAGGTCCCAGGACACTTTGTTACTCAACAAGCGATGATGCTGCCAGGGCTGTGGACACTTGCAGAACTTTTAAAAAAAAAAATCTTTTTTAGGGAGGCGAGGAAGCAAACAGGCCATTAGCTCAGTAGCTAAAAGAGTGCTTTGAGCGAGTGGTGAGGAGGATTGTTTCTGCTCCACTGATTGTCATGCTAGATTTCAGACTTCAGAGTCCAGCATCACGACAGCATCACAGTTTGGAGGAGGACGGAGCCCAGCTATTGTCTTCCCTGTAAATGTGTGTACCTAAAGCCGATAATAAAACCCAATCTACTGCAAGCGTAGCAAGTGACTGATGTTTTTATGTCAGTTTAGTCATGCACGTGTTTGCATTCCCTCTATTTGCTCCTGATGTCACCCACACGGCTCACGCACCCAGTCTGTCGATATAAAAGGTTATGAGCATCAAGTATCCCATCTGTTTTTGTGTTGGATCTATTTTTGGAGCTTTCCGCCGTGCATAAACAATGTAGTTAAACTGGACTTGCGTAAATCTGTGTTTGACAGAGTTTTGCAATACAGGTGAAACTGACTGACAGAAGATGCACAATTATGTTTCTGCGACTTTTAGGCAGAAAGCAGAAGAGCCGAATCTCCCCATGATGTCGTCACCGCACAGTGACTTTTTTTCTTGTTTGGTTTTTGTGTGTTTGTGATTTGTGTGTAGTTTTTTTGTTTTTTTTAACATCTTACTTTGACAGATTGTGTACACATACTGGTTTGTGTGGAATCACACTTTTTCAGTCCCTCCAGGATTTCACGGGTTGTTTCGGGGGACTGTTGCAGCCTAAAATGCCTGAACTCAAGCAGCTTTTCTTTAAAAAATGCACTGCAGTGTTGCAATGTTTTAGGGATTTCTTGCAATGAAATTGGGGGAGCAAGTGAAAATTGCAAAAGACAGCACCTGTATTCAGACAGAAAGCTTTTTTTGTATGATTTAGGGAAATCAAAGGCAACTTGCTCCAGGGAAAACAACACGGCACTCCATTCTGAGTGTTCTAAGTAACCAAACAGGCTCAGGATTACAAAATCCAGTGCACCTGGAGGTGATCCTTTTGGAGCTCAAACTGGTTTGAAACAGCAAGCACAAAATTATAAAATAAAAGCGCACAAAGCATTGATAAATGTCAATCACAATGACCATTTGTGTTCTTTTCAGTACCTGTGAAGCAACAATGATTGGTCCAGGTCATGCAGACTTCATGGGTATGGGTTGAATTTGTGTGAATTGTTTCGTTCGCAACATCACAACTTCTTGGAGGGACTGACTTTTTGGATTGCAACGTGCCAGAAAGATAGTTGGCTGTTGAATCTCATTCCCAAGTCGTCAAATACTGGTGGGTTGGTCAGAAAAACAACTCACTTCTCTAACCTCTGCCACCATCACCGCCCTAAAAGTAAGTATGATAGGATAGAATACTAATCATTGGTGAAGAGGACAAGAAGACACCAGGAAATTCAAGGAAATCATTATTTAAGACTCAACAGAAAAAGAAAAATATGTCTGTGACAACTCCTCCTGATAATATGCGACAATCTGAGAGTGACCGGTGACAAAAACTCCTGAATATGTCACAACAGATGTCTTTATTTTTTGAAAGTCTTCTTCCTTGTCCACACTGCTGCGTGAGACCAGCATTTTCAACAAATCCAAAACGTGTGGATGTAAGATGTGGGGAAAAAAATGCAGGACATCTTAAAAGCAATGTCTACTTTTAAAGGAATAGTTTGGCTATTTGGGGAAATAAACATTTGCATTCTTGCAGAGAGTTAGTTGAGAAAATACATACCTCTTTCAAGCAAATGTCCAGAGGCGATTAGCTTAGCTTAGCATAAAGACCAGAAACAAGGAAACAGCTTGCCTAGCTCTGTCTGACGTTCAAAAATCTGCCTACCAGCACCTTTAACACTCAATTAATATGTTTTATCTTATTTCTATTACACAAACACAAGTATAAAAATGACAAATTGTGATTTTACAGATTGTTAATTGGATTATTTCTTGGCTGGGAGCAGTTAATTCCTGAAGTCTCAGCCACTTGCCGGGAAACTCTACGGTGACGACGAGATTTCCGGCTTTAGCTCTATATTTACAGTAATTCACAGTCACGAGAAGGCCATATTTCTATATTAGGAAAAGCAAACATAACTTTTACTGTTGTGGTGATGGTGGCGCACGGCAAAGATTAGTTTTATTGTCCTGATGTCATGGATCAAGGGAGCAATTAATTTCCTGATCAAATATGATTACCAAGGCTGAGATAATGGGGCAGCTGGTGAACTTCTTTGTTATTTCAGAAATTAAGAAGTCTGACAATAGCGATGACTGGTCACTATTTATAAAAACAAAAAAGATTTCAGTCCTTTTATTTGCTTTGCGGTCTGTCTCCAAATGAGTGACATCATTCCTGGTCACCCGTTGGCGACTTTGGTATGCAAAAAGCCGTCTGTCAGCGCTGCAGTCACGGAGCGCCCCGATGACATCATGGAGAGGCAAATTTTGTAGTGTGTGTATCTAAGACGTTTGAGTGTGTCAACATTGCCTACTACATTTTCCTGCATTCCCTTGTCACCCTTAAGCACACACACGTGCACTTTTAACCACCCACGTACATGCACACATGTATGATCACACACACACACTCTGCCTCTTTGTGTCCTCTTTTATCCTTCATTTCTACTCGATGTGATATTCAACATGAACTCTTAAAAAAAACCTCCACAGCAGGATGATAAGACATGATATGACAGCATGGATCGTGCTGGTTAGTGAAGCGGAGAGGACAAATGCAAGGCATGGTTGAATAGAAGGGGGGAAAAAAACCACTTGTCAGCAACTTTATTACACTGAGCTAAGAAATCTATATATATATTTAAAAACCTACATATATACATACATCCGTCTATGCTGTGAAGTCAGCCAATCCCAGCCTGCTTGGCTGTGGGGAAAGATGCTTACCCAGCAGGCTTTGGGGGTTCAATGGTAGGCCAGAGCACAATTCCAGGTCACGGGAAGCTTGAGGGAAAAGGATATCTTCTTTGACCATATTATGCACAGTCCTGCATACATATATGCATATGCATGATATAGAGATTTCTAGCCTGTTAATGTCTATCTTTGAGCGTTATACAAAGCATGAATTAAGAGCTGTGATATAGTGCAGTGTTTACTGGTAAAGAGGATTTAAAGTGCAAAATGGAGGTATTCAGTGAAAATGGAAAATTGACAAATCTTTTTGTTCAGTGAACTTTTGTTGTGACAATGTTGCATCGTTCATCTGTGTGAACTCTTCACCGATGAGAGGCAAAAATTGTGTCAAAGTTATGTTTCATACAATCGATATTTCATTGTATTTATTGTTGAGGCCACTGACATAAACAAAAATGGACGCCACATCTCTACTTCCTCCCACTGTATAAAAATGAAGCCAAATAGAGTCTGCACTGTAGTGTTGGAGCCGCAAAACTGAGGTCAGCCTGCCAACTCATATGTGAGCAGGGCTCAGCTGTCAATGAAGACATGAAACCCACTTTATATAGCATCACAGAACTAATTAAACTTGAACAAACGTCAGTGTGATAAGAACTATCTAAAATGAAAGAAACCTTCAGGGTTTATGACCTATACTGCAGCCAGCCACCAAGGGGCTTCCCTCGCTTGAGCGAGTTGTCATGTTGTCCATTTCTCTATATCAGTGGTTGAGGCTTAGAAAATTGTATCTTAAGCCTCTGAGTGTGGGCAGTATCTTAACTTAAGCTCAGTGTGGGACCACTGTATTTTTCCCGAGCGTGTAACATTCAGTGCCTAACTCCACCCCTCCCGCCTTTGATGTACCCTATGTTGGCCTTTTCTATTTTTTTATGTAGGTTTTTGTATCTTTTTGTAACGTGCCAAACTATTTCTTGGCTGGGACATTTCCTGGAGTCTTGCTGGTTGCTTGGCAACTGGTTCCAAAAAATAGTTGGTTCATGTATGGATTAAACAAGCAAGAAATAACATGTAAATGAGTCTGTGTAAGAGATGCCGATAGGCTGATTGTTACCGCTGAACAGAGCCAGGCTAGCTGTCTCCGTCTGTGTCCAGTCTTTATGCTGCGCTAAGCCAACCAGCTGCTCTCTCAAGCTACATATTTACCCGAGAGGCATGGTATTGATCTTCTCATCTATCTCTCAGCAAGAAAGCAAATAAGCATTTTTTTTCCAAAAATGTATTTTGGGAAATACTGTTCCTTTATTGGTGGCTGAATTCGATTTAGCTGCTTCGGGTTCAGGATCGTGGTACTGTACAGGCCTATAACTGATTTCTGGATCAGGCATTTGCTTGCTGAGTGTGATCTCTGTTTTCATTAGACCATCCCTTTGAAAACTATTGAATTGCAGAGCGTGAAGGGGGCACTTTTATTGGAAAGCGATATTACAGCTGAATTTCTGAAATGAACACCACAAATGAAATTTAATTTACCTACACTGTACTGGGGCGGAGGCAGAATGGCACTATCCCATTGTTCCGACAGCCCATTGTTCCAAAACGCCATTTGTCCAACAGCCTATTATCCCAGGAAAAACTCTCTGCGCTTACTAATAATAATAATGATACTACCTAAATAACTAACTAAAGCCTTCATAGGGCCAACAGTCACTGAGCTAACAACTGTAGGGATAGTGTGTATTTTCAGAGCAATGGGCCTCGAGAGCAAATGTGTGTTTTTGGGAGAACAGGCTGTCGGATGAAGGGGTTTTCGGCCTGCTGGACTAATCAGATTTCGAAACAATGGCACATCAAAACAACGGCCAGTCCAAAGCTGAAATGGGGCAAGTAAGGGTTAAGATTTTTTTTTCATAATTTTGATGAAGCAACCCTTTATTTGTGTGTCATCAGTCTTTTAGTCAGTTGTTGCTTTGCTGTAGCTAATTTTGGAACAAAGTGATGACCTCGATCATGTTTTTAAGAAACTCATACAGGATGATTCATGACATTGGCTCACTGTTTTTGGTCAGAGGCACAGAGCTGCTGCCATGTGAGTGTGTTTTTGTGTGCGAGTGTATGCACGTAGCTATGATGCAGTGGGGACAACAAGTGTGTTTACAGGCTGAAAACAAGATTAGGTTTCTTGTGTGTATGTATATGGTTGTAAGCGAGCATCCCTACGTATGCATGTTTGCCTGCGTGCTTGCGTGAGCTCCGCCTCTTACGTTTTAATGAGTCATGACCGGCGAGCGCTGCTCATGCTGACTAAAATTAGACTTTAAGTTATCTGCTCAGTGAACTGCTCAGCACTGCTTAATTATTCAAGACCTGGAAAAAGGCTGAGGACTGCCATTTTCTCCCTCCCTCTCCGTCTCCCCCTCCCTCCCGCTTGCTATGTTTTGTTTTCCAGGGCATGAAGCGGAAGACGGATGAGAGCCCCCGCGTCACCGCTGAGTGCGTGTCACTGTGTCATTCACCGGCCGCTGGATGATAATAATATCTTCGAGGCTTTTCCAGCGTGTGTGCTTCCGCGTTGACACCCGACGTCATAGGAGTGGGAGGTGTGCAGTCACATGCTCATTCACAGGAACACACACACATAAACACACGCAGTTATTCCATTATTTCCTCCTCTAATGCATAAAATTGACTGTAACGTATGCTGTTAAACGCATGACTCTTGCTCTTGCTCTTAAGCATTAATTAATCATATTTCTGATCCTATCTTGAAGCCCGTGGTTAAAAAAACAAAACAAGCACCAACATGATCTTTTTTTTTTCTTTTTGGTTTCCAGTGAGGATGGTGGTCTTGTTTCTAGGCACTGATTCATATCCCACTGTGCCTGATACCCAAATAAAATATGAGGCTGGCAGAATTCTGGATTTTATTTATTACCAACAAATCCCATGAAAGACAAAAATTAACAATGTATTTACCCAATTAGCAAGTTTCATGTGTCGCCCAAGCTCAGTTATTTTCCAAAAACTAAAAACACATAAATATGCAACACAGCAGTTGGTTGCTTCATTACGATCAACATGGGTTCTGTAGTTTAACTTGAGTCAATCACACTTTGCTGCTGTCACTTTTTATTTTAGATTTCGCCTGCTGTTCAAACCCACGGGCTCTGTCGCCCTGTCGATAAACTTGGCATTAGTTCGGTGGTCAAAGGTCAAAGGTCAAGATCACTGCGACCTCATATCTGTCCCATTCTTGCTCACAAAGAAAAAAACTGTTCCAAAAACATTTAGAACAGCTTGGTGAACGCGATGACTAGTACAGTTGTGGTTTAAAAATGATCTAGGGGCATTTTGTGCTCTTCTGGACTGGAGAAGAAAAAAACGGGTATTTTGGGGGAAAGGGTTACCCTGTGATGCAGCACTGTGGGTAAGTTTTACTCATTTAATTCTTCTTTTGGGGCCAAAACTATTTGGAACATAAATAGTACATTTTGTGTCTGAATCACTGTGTTTTTATCTCTGTTTAAAATAGCCATATTGAAGGAAAGAAGAAAAACATCAACATGATAGGTGACCTCAAACTTTTGAGCGGTCGTGGCGCACATCCTGTACATATACAGTAAAACACGCATCTCTGTGTGCGAGCATTTCACAGTTGTATAAAGAAACTGCGTCACTTGCTGCACGCAGTAGAATACTGGAGAGCCTTGAATGACGGAGCTTGATGTCACTCGCCCTCCCTCTTCATCTGTGACAGGCGCCAAGGTGAGAGGTCAGCGTCCGGGTGACGATTGTGTGTGTTTATGTTTGCGCGTGCAGCTGCGAGTCACGTCCACCACCCCCGCCGTAACACCTTCAGCTCCCCGGCTGTCACCTCTTGTAAGTCAAACACTTCCTCCATCACTACACACTCTTGCTTTCTTGTCATCCACATGTCTCTCTCTCTCTCTCTCTCCTTCCCTCCTTTGTACCTCTTCATTGTTCTGTCTCTTTCATCCAGGCTCAGGCCCAATTTGACGTTAGATATCATTTTATAATGACGTAGTACGTGTCCTTTTTAATCATCAGAGTTATTTCCGTGGTAGGAGCAGATAAATGCACTTCTTTTACGTTAAAAACAGGACCGATAAGCACATCCTCACCCTTTCTTATTATAATTCCTTCAAAACAAATTTTCCAGCTGTCACTTTTTGTTTTTGTGGCCAGCGAAGCGTGTGTGTGTGTGTTAGACTGACGGTGCATGGTTAATAACAGTGGTTTAAGGCTTCAGTATGCTTCAAACAAACCAGTATCATCTGACGTGTTGTCTGACGACATCTTTAGGCAAAAGTGTTTACACCTATTCTGAATGGCTACAATCACAGGCAACATGAAAGCCTGTCATCAGAGCCTCCTCCTCATTGATCTCTCTCCAAGAACGTCTTTTTAGCCTCAAGACAAAATCTGCACAATTGGATATAACGCCACATTATTTCTTGGTTGTGCGCACAAACAAGGACAAAAGTAGCTGTGTGATTAAAAGGAGGGCTCAAGAGAGAACCTTGCCTTACTGTTACACCTCCTGACTCCTTGTCTATTGCTGCACAATGTAAGCAAGGCGGTAGGATTATTATCTATTTTTGAAAGGTTACAAAAATTCCAGGAGACAGGCACCTCAATTCCACTATCAAAAAGAGGGTTTAAGAAGCTGTCACATGATCCAGTAAGCACTTTGTTTGACGCATACTGAGGCCATTTGGCTTAGAGACACTGATGATCGTGTGCATCAGTTCTGGTATCAGGAGCAGTCTAAATTATGCTCCTGTGACATTATTTTACCCCAGAAAAGTCTGTGGTAGTACTTCCCAAATGTACAGGAACTTCAGGGTTGGGGCTCGTGGCGCTGAACATTTCTGATCAAGTATTGGCAGCATTTTATTTCAGCCACAATTTTTTTAAAAATCTGCTTTTGTTTGCTTTTGTTCATTGTGCATCAACACATGGAGTTACAGAAGAAAGCATGCTACAGATGAACTTAATTTTGTCTAATCCTCACAAGTCTGAAGGAACGCGCTGAAGGAACCTTTTAGTTCCTTGAAAAGTAGTTCCTAGGACTAAAGGTTCTGGGTACCTTGTGTGGAAACAGCTAAAAGTGAAGCCTCTGAACAACCAGACAGGTATTTTTAGTATTTTTAGACCTCTTCTCAGGACTGTGTGGGCATGTATACACTGTAATTGATTGACATTTTTCGTGAGTTTCTCGTTAGCGTTGTTGCATCTGTTAGGGCGGGACAAATTACACCTTCATCATTCTTATTGGTAGATGAGATCTGTGACCTAAAAAAATCCCATCAAAGGACTGACCCCGCTTCAACCTGAGCAGAGGTCTAATCAACCAGAATAAATAAAAACACCTGTGTGGGCGTTCAGAGGCTTTATAGACAAAAACCTGAATAAATTAGTCGAGGAGCATAAAAATGCAGATGCCTCCATACAGGTCATGAAGGGACACTAATTTGGTTTGACTTTAAACAAAGATGTGATACAGCTATGGAAGATCAGAGAGAATATCTTTTAGAAGTTAATATTCATTCCTTTTCCCTCTGTGCTCCAGTGACAGTTGAGCAAGCTTTGTACCTCGGTCTACTTTCTACTAACTAGTTGATCTACAGCTAGAGTTTTGTTTGCATTAGCTAGGTGGTTAGTGGGCATTTTGCTAACATTTGCTAACTTAAGACATGGCTATTACAAGAAAAGGAAAAAACAAATTTGCTCAGCTGTTATTGGAGCACGGAGCAAAAAGGGGCGGGACATGAGGGTCAATCAAAGGAATATTGAAGCCGTTCTAGAGGATCTTGATGGCCCGGCATCTTACTAAAACAGGCCTATCCTTGAATTTGCCACCCATCTGTACATCTAGCATCTCCGGACAGGAGATGACTTTCTTTAACCTGCGCCGTGTTGCTTCGACTGCTGGACGTGGAAATTTTTTGGAGAAAAGACAAAGCGGTCCAAGTTGACCAATCACAGGACTCTCTATAGAGCGGCCGCACACACAGCGGGTACAACTTGTGTGAAAAGCAGAATTCAGTCATAGGGTTCACTCAGGCCATTCGCTGCCAGCGTCCATACAGCACGTTTGCCCTCAGTCACACACACACAAATGCATGAACCCCCTTGAACCCCCCTGCCATATAAACAGGCAGGCATGTCAGGAATGCCCACGTGCATTTACAGACATGTTTTGTGCCACCGGTGGCATTTGTTTGGTTAATCAGTCTGAGCAGGGCAGCGGGGTCTTTTGTTATTGGCTGGGGCGCAGGGCGGGGCCTGCTGGCTGAAAGAACCTATGAGCATCAGCAACATCCTGCTTCTTTCAGCGGGGAATACAGGATGCATTCCTGCAACATGGCAGCATTGTCATCTCGTATAATACCAGAGAGAACGGGGAGGAGAAGGAGGAGAGAGCCCTCATCTGTCAATGTCACAGCTTTTTCTCCTCTCCACAGAACTCCATATTCCATCTGAAAAAAAATAAATAAATAAGGACAGGAGACAAGATACCGTTGGTCTCAAAACAAAGAAGTACACAACATTCACAGTTAAAATACTAGTGGGTTGATGAACAAATGCCAGCTCTAAACACAACAAAACACTAGTGATATTTTCTAGCAAAATCACTGTCAGAATCCAACCCCAATTGCACTTATAATCATGTTTTGGTGATTCGTACAATGTTACCACATGACTGGATCAGCTAATATAT
Source organism: Lutjanus campechanus (assembly GCA_027495735.1). Taxonomy (NCBI): domain Eukaryota; kingdom Metazoa; phylum Chordata; class Actinopteri; order Lutjaniformes; family Lutjanidae; genus Lutjanus; species Lutjanus campechanus. The sequence continues at coordinate 16,290 of JAJHUR010115787.1, read as the reverse complement.
CAATCAGTCACTTAAAAATGACATATATTTTACATTAGTGTTAATTTACATGTATTTCCCAGGTTTTTTTGGATTGATTTCCATTGCCTTCCAACTTCTCTCACTGTGGTATGAAAATCAGTTTCAAGAGGTCTCAGGTTTGCTTTGGAAAGGCACCACAACAAGGACATTTTTAAGACTACCCCTGCTAGCATATGAGGTGTAACGCTAGCTTAAGCAGAGTCACGCTTGAATTAGCTGGCGGCCATCAGCATTGTTCATTCATGCGTCTGGCTCATTCTCAGCTGTGTGGCTACCCCCCACCAACCCAACCTCCTCCTTTTCGCTAGATTTTTGGTAATGTTGATTTTTGAGACCACTGAATTTACCTAAGATTTAATATTCATGTGTTATCATTAAGGAGTTTAGTTCGGCAGAATCCCTGTTGCTGGCCCGGTCCTTTAAAAGCTTCTTTTAAAATTCCCTTGAAGTCAAAATCAATGTTTAAGTGGTTTTATCACAGACGTTTTGTGCTACATGTTAACTATACAGCAGTATCTGGCTGAACAAAAAAAAGAAAAAATATATATATATTTTTTTTTTCAGATATTCCTAGGTATTCCTAATGGTATTTCGACTTTGTCATTTCCTGGAAAATGATGACTCATCCTTCACTTGAGGGTGCATGCAAATTTTGCTTACAATCAAACAATGGCATGTTTATGTGGGCCAGGTCTCACCGTACAAAAACACATCTTTATCTCTTTATTTATTGATTTGGGTGAAACTAGATCATATTTTCTGGAGATTTCTTTCTGTTTTTCTCTCTGATGTCCCCCAGCTGCTCAGTCTAAACTCTTGGTTTAAGTGGCATTGTTTCCTGATGGACAGCTTTACTTGTTACTAAACACACTAACCACTAACTGCTGTTAACTGTAACTTTTAGCTACCGTTAGCTGGCAACAGAACGGGGCTCAGCAGCCTCCCAGTAAACATGGCCGGACTGGGACACACAGCCTTCGAGACCATCAGGGAGCACAGTACCAAGGTGATTTATGGATCTTCCTAATTAAGAGTAAGATTTTACTTGTTGCTAAGGAAGCTAACCGCTAACAATCGTTAGCTCCATTCGTCATAAAGTTAGGTGTGCAGACTGGCCTCCTTTGGTCCTGGTCAGTCCTGTTTACTTTGAACCCCCATTCCAAGAAGCATCATGGACCACTACAGCTAACACACAGCACTATTAGCTACTGCAAATGCTAATCAAAATCTCTGACAAATCCTTCCCTAGATGCTTTTTTAAATTTTTTTATTTTTTATTTACAGGAAACAAGAAAATATGCATAAGCAAAAAGGGAACTTAAACTGTGCCGAATATTGTGAATTCCTTGATATGTCTCCGGCTGTACTGCATTTCTATATCATGTATCTGGAAAAACATAGAGTGACCTTGAACAAAAGCTTCTAAATGTTCGCTGTGATGGCTCGTCCATCTCATACAAGTTTCTAGAATGCCAATTCATTTTTAGTGCTAAAATCGATGAAAGTCAATGGCTGCCCGAAAACTGCTCTAAAATTTGTTGTTAATGGGCTTAAACATGCAAAAACAGTGAAACTCGTTAAGTAAAAGCCACTATTTCACAAGTTACATGGCAGATCATGTCCTACAAATCCTCCTGTGACTAATCTGCCTCTCCTCATTTGCATCCCCTCATCTGGGATTAACATAAATTTAACGGATGTCAATGAGGGATAATGACAGGTCAAAGACAACTGGACTTGCAGTTTAGTCAGTTTACTCTTCTTCTGCTGTCTGTCGGGGATTCACAGTCGTTTTACCATCTGAGGGTCACCAACAGTTTGATGTCACATGAGAGTCATGGAGGTCAGATGTGAATCGTTAAGGTCAGATGGCACTCATGTGAGAGTCATCAGAGAGACAGAACGTCTTCAAGACCAAAGAGAAAGTCCAGCTGCCTTTTGGTGACTTCTCTTTGTAGTAACAGTAGAGAAGAAAATGACTTTTATTTGGATTTATCTCATCCTCAAGTATTCAGAGCCATTACATAAGTAAAAGTACAACTACTCTATTACAAGTAAAAGCATTTAAAGTAAAAGTTAAGTAAAAGTATGCAAGTATAATAAAAATGAACTTACATACATAAAAAGGTTTGATCTGCTGTTTGTTTTCTGAATTAATCAATAGATTGATTGGTTAAGAGAAAATCAGAAGGCAGATTAACAGCTTTATAATGAATGCTTTGTCCAACCAAAAGTCTAAACATTAAAACATATTAAAATGAAAAGTTTTTGCACTTTTGCAAGAAAAGTGACTCAAAAGATGGAAATAGTTTTCTGTGAATCAACTAATAAATCAATCAACTATTTCAGCCCTACTTGTTCTGTTTCATAGTTTAAATTTGAACAAACCATTATATTTTGTAAAGAAACTTTGTACTTAAGTGCTTGAGTAAATCTATTTATGCCAACTTCACACTCTGAATTTCCATCAAGAAAAAAAAAAGGTTTTTGGAGATCGCTGACAAAAGGCCCCAGATCAAATCAGATCAATCAATCTTGATTGCTATGTACAAAGGAACTGTTCAAAGATGCAATCCAGTGCCCAAAATGTCCTGATTCCAGTTTAAATGTGAATGTTTTCGGATTTATCCCTCTTTGACAGTAAACTGGATCTCTTTGGGTAGCAGTGTTGCTTGCCTGTGTTTTCATGACAAAACGTAGTTTGCACAGCAGACAGACTCGTCGAGGATTCCCCCTGGTGAAAGATCCTGTAATGTGTCATCCGCTGTTACAATCATCAGTCATGTAGTGCGCAAGCACAACTTCCTGATTACAAAACAGAGACTTACATAGTGTGAACGGTAAAGTAATCTGACGACTTTGACAGTCGTGTATTGCGACCAAGTCACATTACCCCACCGTCCCCAGACAATGAGTTTCAGCTGAAATGCGACACATGCGAGGGGTGGTACGCCACTTTGGAAGAGACCTGAAATAACCCTGCAGCTTCTCACAAGCAGGATGCGTTTAATTTAATCCAGAGATGCCAAATGCAACCGCCATGATCATCATTCAGGGGTCTGCCTCTTACCATCAAACTCTGAGCTGCAGGGAATTATATGTTTATAAAGGAGCGATTGTTCTGATTGCAGTTTGAATCAGAGTTGATCGTAAAACACACACACTTGGGGGAGGGGGGGCTGTCTCTTATACACATCTAGATGTGTATAAGAGACAGGAGTACACACATTCTGTATTCAAGTAGAAAAACAGACACTTGTGTAAAAAGACTGAAGAACATTTCTACCTGTCTCTTATACACATCTAGATGTGTATAAGAGACAGGGGTATGACAGCATGAACCTTGTATTTCCCTCCTGAGCAATAGTGCCAACACAACGAGGCTATTGTGTTGCTCTTTGTGTGATGTGGCCAGGTGGGGAAGAGAAAATTAGAAACGTGGAGGCAAAATACACACATTCTGTATTCAAGTAGAAGTACAGATACTTTGGTAAAAAAAAAAAAGACTCTGGTAAAAGTAGAAATACAAATTAAGCTTCTTTACTCAAGTAAAAGTGAAAAAGCACATGTACTCAAAGAATAAAATAAAAATTAGCTCTCTGAGGGACATTTCTAGCTGTTTCTGTGCAAAGCTAACTGAGCCTCAATCTTTCCTCTGTGGTCAAGACTCCTCCTCCTGTTGGTTTCATCTTGTTAGGTCGTTTTTTTGAGTTATTTCACATATTGTAAGATTTTTCTTGTCTTTTTACGTCGCTTTTAGTCTTTTTACTTTTCCATGGTTTCTTGTCGTTATGTCTTTCTTGTGTTGTTCCGTCAATTTTTGTCTTGTTACATCTCTTATATTCTTTTTCGTCTTGCTACGTCTTCTTTGTCTTGTTATGTCTTTTATGTGTTTTTTTTGTGTTGTTACGTCCATCTTATCACTTCTTTTTTGTCTTGTTCTGTTCTTTTCCTTGTCTTCTATGTTGTTTTTCATATTGTTATGTTTGTATTGTCTTGTTACGTCATTTATCATCTTGTTAATGTCTGTTTTGTATTGTCTGTTATTTTGTTTTTCATCTTGTTGTGCCCTTTTTTGTTGTGTTACATCTTTTATGTTGTCTTTTGTCTCGTTACATCTTTTTTGTCTTGTTGCGTGTTCTTTGTCTTGTGACATCTTTTTTTATCTTGTAACGTTTTTAGTCTTATTACATTTTCCTCGTCTTGTGTCGTTTTCGTCTTGTTACGTCTTTTTTGTCTCGTTGCATCTTTTTATTGTGTTGTGTCTTTTACGTCGTTCTTGTCTTGTGACATCTTTTCTGTCTTGTGACATTGTTTTTTGTCTTTATTACATCTTCTTCATCTTATGTTGTTTTCTTCTTGTCACGTCCGTTGAGGTTCATATGCTATGGACTGATGGATACACCAAGAAATCGTCTTCTCTGTGTTACTGTCCCGTCCCGTCAAAATGTAAGGAGTAGAAAGTGCAGATGTTCAAAAGAGTTCAAAATAAAAAGCTGTTAGAAAAATGAATACTCAAGTAAAGTACAGACA